>CM062290.1:435143547-435281047 GCA_031216915.1 Pictodentalium vernedei | reverse complement strand
GAAAGGTTATACACCAGGATAGTACTGAAATGGTTAACCTGATAACCGGTTTGAAACCGGTTACCTGCCTAATCGATTAAAAAACGCCAACCGGTTATCCGAAATATCGATAATAATCGTCCTTCCACGGTTAAAATGTAGTAAATCTGCTGCTTCTCCTTTGGGCTCGATTACACCTCGCAACAGCGCTGTATATATTGAGAAATAATCGACTTTGGCGTTCAAGACTTCGTTAATGATCGGCAATTTCCGTGAGTTCTGAGTAACCGCAGAAACTATTCCGTAGTGTAGATGTCAAATCACGGAATCCAACTTTACGGAATCGCAACTACGGAATGCCTTATATAGCCCGTTTATATGTATACAGGGGAAATCTGATTGAACATTTTGAAGGCCTAAGCGAAGGTATAGCTATGAAGTAGTGATACAAGTCAATATTAATGGGTGATAGTTTAGTCAATAGTAATGGTAAAATGCTGCACTGGAACAAGACTGCTGAAGAAGCTAACGATAGAACAGATAGACCATAGACAAGTAGTGGCCTTGGAGCTTTGGAGAAAAGATGGAAGCGATTGGTAAAACTACATTAGACCTCATTGAGGGATTCCTATGGCCTCATACGACAAAAAAGGGATTCCCCAAAAGGTATCCTCGATAGGTATCCTCAAATAATACAATACAAGACCATAGGTATCCTCAAATACCCAAATGAGGCTAATAGGTAAAGTAAATGAGGCCTCATTGATGGCTTTCCACATAGCCCTCATGGCCTCATACAATAAAAAGGGGTGCCGAAGGCCATATGTTTTCCAAAAAGGGGTGCGGAAATTGGGGGTGCCTGGGGATATGGCTTGTGAAATACCGAGATTAGGATAAGAGGGATAGTAAATTATACCTCATTGAGGGTTTTTCTCATGACCCTCAAAAGAAATGAGGTTATGAGGGATAGTAAATGAGGCCTCATTGAGGGCTTTCTCATGGCCCTCATGGCCTCATACGACAAAAAAGAGATTCTCCAGAAAGCATCCCTCGATAGGTATCCTCACATAATATAATAGCAGGCCATGGGTATCCTCAGAGATTGAAATGAGGCTAAGAGGGATAGTAAATGAGGCCTCATTGAAGGATTTTTCATGGCCCCCATGCCCTCAAAAGAAAATGAGGCTAAGAGGGATAGTAAGTGAGGCCTCATTGAGGGATTTCTCATGGCCCTCATGGTCTCATACGACAAAGCGGTTCCAGTTGATAGGCTCTTCTACTCTACTGGAGTATACTCCGATTCAATCGAACTCACCCCCTGTGCCCCTTAGCACTACGTGCTAAGCCGATAAAAAGGGGAATCCGTAGTAAATAAAGTCAATTTCGGTGATCTGAAGGGATTGTCGGGTTTATTTGGCTAATTCTGCGAATCGGGAAATTACTCCTGTACAAAAGAACATACCCTTCGAACATACTCCTGTCTTGTTGTAAACATATGGGTACATAGCAACCACGTGCTACTATAGAAACCAAAATGGCGGCCTCCAGTATACAAAATGGACGACGGAAACACGTATCCCCTAACAACACACGCTGCGCATGCGCACTAACGCGATGCATCACTACAGAGATGACGTCACAAGATAGCCGGGTTACCATGACAACACAATATGGCGCCACTAGATTACGTGAGTATGACGTCACATGAGATCCGGCATGAGATCCGGCTGATAGGTGACGTTCGGGTACATGCTATACTACTTATGTATAAGTGATGGGTAGTGACCATAGGGATTGTTTTTGTTATGTTGGAAGATGTCGTTCGGGTACCTATAATTGGTGAAAAGAGTGTGTGGGTGGAGCTCGTGACCTCTGTGACCACCCCCCCCCCTTTCCGGCTCCGCTGGCCCTGCTGACAACTTTAAAGAATTAAGGGGAGCTAACTTTCCTGTAAATCTCTTCCAATGACGAAAATTCCGGCTAACTGAAATGTTCCAGTCGATTGAATCTATACATACGCGATGGACCATCATAAGGGCTAGACTGGTTCCAGGTCAAAACAGGGTCCAATTCCTTATATAGTTTGACTGGTGACCGCGATAGACCATCATAAGGGCTAGACTGGTTCCAGGTCAAAACAGGGTCCAATTCCTTATATAGTTTGACTGGTGGCCGCGATGGACCATCATAAGGGTTAGACTGGTTCCAGGTCAACAGGGTCCAATTCCTTATATAGTTTGACTGCTGGCTTCAGAGCTTGCGTGATATCCTCACACATTTCACCAATGGCACCCTGAAAAGATTGCATTCATCCCCTTTTTATTGCATTCTTAGTATTCCTCTGACAAAGTCTGACATGTGATAACACACACGTTTGTTATTAGCAATATTTATTGCATGATTTGTTGAATATCGATTTTTCGAAAATATGCATATTGGATAATGGTGTACCCAAACGGGCGTGCAAAATAAATAATGAGGGTGATTGTTACTTTCTGAGAACTCCATTACGGAAGATAGCTTACTAATTAGGCAAACCCATTTGTTTGTTATCCTTTACTTGCGAATAATTTTACCCTGTAATTGTGGAGTGTTATCCATCAAAGTCATTGAGAAATTATTTATGTGTGAATATTTTTTCAGGAAACTCAAATCCAGTTGAATGTAACCCTTTAAAAGTGGCGTGGTTTACATATATTGGAGCGAGAGGTCGGACGCAGTGCGATAGCGGATTCAGATCGTGGGGAGAGGTTGGGTCCCCATTCGACCTAAGTTATAGGATGTTTAACCGTTTTCTGTAGCCACTTTCACGTGCAAACTCAGCAGTTGACTCCTTTCGAAAACTGGATGATCTATTGGAGTTTACGAAGGGAGACAATTGTTTGGAATTTGGTTTACTCGATATTTCAAGGAAGTCACTTCGTTTCACATGTCTCTATGGCGTAATTGTACATGGAGCCTGACTACAGCGCGCTGCTGTTACCGCTAACATAGGCGGACGCACGGGGCGCAACTGGCACCCCGATCCTATACATGCGCGGTATTATCCTCGATAATACGGGGACATTCACTTCCAGAGGTAGTGGATACACGTGTATTACCGTGAACATATAGAATATACCCATAGTAGCTTGGTGTACCAAATGTTCACCACAAGTGGTGAAGTGGTGTTAACCGCGAGCCTTTGGCGCGCGGTTAACACCACTTCACCACGAGTGGTGATCATTTGGTACACCAAGCTACTTTGGGTATATTTTATTTATACCATGATCGTTAGATTAATAAGCCTTTTTCGAAACTGCCATCTTAGACTTTAATCTATGCAAGGTCACATGTCGCAAGGTGTAAACATTTCAAGAAAACACCTTGTAAGCAATGGGAGAATTGTGTTATGACTCCGTGGCCAGGGGCACTGTTTCAACAACTTTCGGGGATTTTGCAAACCGAGAAACTCGGTTGAACCTCGCCTCCGCAAAACAACTCTTTAAATCTGTGGTATTCCATCGTTTAATGTCGTCTAGGGTTTCCCCTTCAGTTAATTCGAATCATGACATCGATTTTGCGAATTTAAACTTGTTATTTCACAAAACTAGTTGATTTGCCTGACACAGAACTCAACGCGATGAACACGAAAATCGTTTTGTTTACATACCGCGACCTGTGACGTTGCATATAGATTAAAGTCCAAGATGGTAGTTTCGAAAAAGGCTTATAAAGTTTATATGTTAAATAAATCAATATTCACACGTGCGAATCTGTTTTTGTTTACATGAGCACCGCTGGGTGATACTTCCGCTTGCAATTTTATCACCGAAACGAAATAGAAAACGAAACGCTTAGATTACGGGGCCTTTTTCATTTTAATAACATACTATTTCGAGTTATGTGTGTTTTATTATTACCACTTTGCAGGGCGTTTCCTACTGCACTAATGTCGATTTAACGGGCAATCATATCCTCTATTGCTCGGTAGTCACTTGATAGGAGGGCCGCTAATGGAAAACAAAATTCATTATCGGCTCTCTTGTCACGTGACGTCTTTTAGAATTGAAAATTTAGAAACGAGGCGAGAACTCGCAAGGAAAAGTTGATGCTTTCGCCATGTTGCGATCTTGTTGATCGACAGCAACAGAAACAAATGACACGTGGCCATGTTGTCAGTGGTAGCCATTTTCCATGGCAACTGATTCGTCATCTTTATTGCGTGCATTACCTCCCTCGCTGGAAGTGGAAGACGGAATTTTTTTAAACGTGGTCCCAAATAAAATGTTTCTGTTTTATTAAATTTTGTGTCTTTTGATTGCTGGGATATCATTTTGGAAATGTGTAAAATTACAAATTACGTAGTGGTAATAATAGTAATAACATGATTGTTGTCGGGCATAATGGTTCGTGAGCGGCCCTGCATCGATGTTGAACAGCCCTTGGGCTTATTAACGGCCCTCGACTTCGTCTCGGGCCTTTAATAAACCCTCGGGCTGTTCGATGCAGGGCCGCTCACGAACCATAATGCCCTCCAAAATCATGTTATTGTTTAATTAACATGAGACAAAGTACCTTGTTAATTTTTAGTATCTTATGTGGTAAACTCATTTAAAACGTACTAAATAATTGTGGGTTTCATTCCACTCTTCGCGAGGGGACGAGTGATAAATTTAGACAAGTTGGCATTCAAGTCGAGGTCACCTAAGAAGAACTTGGATGTAGTTCCATTGTACGCGTAAATTGTAAATATTGAAATGAAATCCCATTGCTGGCGTGTTCACACGGTTGGTGTAAAGCTAAAATTTATGTCATAGGCTTTTTATATGTAGTAGAATAGGTAATCATGGTATAAAATGCCGTACCCTCTTGAAAACAGCAATAGCTCTCGCGCGGGTCTTCCACGACCCATTATCAATTAGCTTCTCATTATTCAAACTTTGAATGAGTATTTATAAAACTACGGGAATATTTTAACTGGAAAAAAGAGCGGTCGTGAGCGAAGGGGTCCACATGAACTCCACACTGACCTTTCATTTTCCAAAATTGGGTAATCCCCTTTTTGGATGAAGGAATGGATATGGGGGTAGTGATGTGATGTCGCAGTGTATTGGGGTATCACGTGCCTTTCATGGCAGCTCGCGGGAGCGGCCATCATGTGGCGTCATAACCATAGTGATACGTGTTACGAAAGCGCATGCGTCCTCGTTTTGTTAGGGTGATAAGTTTTTTCGTCGTAAATGTTGTTCATTGGAGGTCGCTATATCAGTTTGCATGGTAGCAAGTGCTTACTATACCCTGGAAGGATGACGTCTCATTGCGTCGGAAGAGTATGTCCGTGTGTATGGGGAGTATATCTAATTACCGGAAACGATCCGACACCTACCAAAAATTACCGAAATTGACGCCAAACTCTCTTTATCTGTCTCGGAGTCTCGGAGAATCGTCGTTTTCGAGTACCTCTGACTTCTGTCCAGACGTAACATTGTCTGCATACGCTTAGCTATATCTGACCACTTCTAGGGTCTCCCATCATTACATCTGATTTATAGCACTACTACAAGCGTGTTAGCTGTCTATCGTCCTATCTCAGCCTCAGCTTTCCACCAACTTAGTAGACTCAATCAGTTCGCTCCATAGAGCTGAGCAAAGTCTATGTAGGTCACCGGCCCAGAGCATAATATGGAAATCCTTTCTCTGGCCAGCCAGTGGCTATAGAATACTTTTTGTACGAAATGAGTCGAAGACAAATGAGAGCAGTTGCTCCTAGGATTAAATTCTCTCGCGACTCTTTTAACCCTTTACCCAACGAATCGTCCGCACCCGCCCGTGTAATATGCAAATTCAGCAGTTGAAAAAATATTATTTTTCAAAACATTTTCAACAAAACCATGTCATGTGACCCCTCGTTGAAACGAACTCGTCGAGCTCGTTCCAACGATGAGGTCACATGATATGGTTTTGTTGATTTTTTTTTTAAAAATTGAAAAAATGATATTTAAAATAATAAATTTTGATATCGTCTGCGTTGGGTAAAGGGTTTTAAGTGAATGGATTATCTGTTAAACATTTGTGGTTAATCATTTGTAATTCTGTGCCCGCGGTATCTTAAATGATCTCCATCATGTTGTAGATGTAACACCTTCTTACAACCGTAAATATCTTCATTCTGGTATTGAAAACAAACAGCGACTCATCCATTTGGGCACATATCAATCAAAACAGCAGAATGTTCCAGGACAGAATCAAAACATGGTACAGTCGGAAGTGGAACCTCGTTGAACTCTTCTTATATCGTCAGATCTCCTGCACTGGAGACCTGGCGAAAGAAGAAGAGTTCAAGAAAAGACCCTCGATATGGTTGTAAGAACATCGCGACGATTCGAAAAGTCCCGAATGGAAGAGACTCGAATCGAAACGAATCATCGAATTGAATTTCTAAGCTTCACAGAGCCCTACGTTTATCACATGAACTTACCCTTTTTCCGACCATTAAAATCATAAAAGTGCTAAATCACGATCAACTAGTAATATTCCGGAAGTAGCCTCAAGTGTACGAAGTTGTATTCTTGGGCGAAAACTGAACTCTAACCTTTGGCCGTCTTTCATACATTTTGTACTTAAGTATCGAAAAAATTGGGGGGTTTTCAGTTTGAATGAATGAAGGAATGATTTATTTCGTAGTACAACATGCTACAAATACAAACAACAGTAAAATATTTATCACAAATACATGAGTGCACTAACGGGATATGGCGTAGCCCCTAGGACTGTCTTCCCACCATTCCCAATAAAAAACAAATTAAATGTGAAATGTGAAACAATCCCGACAACAGCATACTCGTAAATGAAAATGGAAAATGGTAAATTAATTTTTGAGATGGTATTTCCTTATAAATGAAATATTTTCCATCGTTTTTTTTTTAAAAAAAAACTCTTTGGGATCAGTTGATAGATAATGATGAGATAACAGAGCTATGACTTACACGAAAAAAAACGGCGAATAATTCGAGAGAGAATATATGTGATTTTATTTCGTAGTACAACATGCATACAAATACAAACTAAATACAGCAACATACAATTATCTCAAATACATGGTTGCACTATATGGAGATTGCATAGCCACTAGGGCTGTCTTCCCCGTCATTCCCAATAAAAAAACAAAGATGTAAAATGTGAAACAATCCCGACAACGGCGTATATGATAACCCCCTAACATAAAAAGCAGACGACACTTGCAAAAAAAAAATTCTTGAATAACTATTATTTTCATTTTTTGTCTCAAAAACATAGGTTATGACCCCTTATTGGAACGAGCTCAACGAGCTCGTTCCAATGAGGGGTCATAACCTATGTTTTAGAGACAAAAAATGAAAAAATAATGAAAATTAATTGGAAGTTTTTGAGAATAGCGCTGGCCGGTTTTGACCGTTACGTTAGGTAAAGGCTTAATGAAGACAAAATAAATGGCAGATTAATTTTTGAGATGGTTCTTTCCATAGAAATAAAATAATTTTCCATCGTTTTTAGAAAATGAAAAAAATTAATTTTAAGGGCAGTTAATAGATTAGGATGAGATCACAGAGCTAGGGTCTACAGTCGGGGCAAACTGGATTATTATAACAAACGCGACGAGCGTACGAATTCAAGAATTGCTTCGTTAGAGACTTTTTGAATATTGATCTGGAATAGTTTTGAATCGATGGTTTTATTGTAGTCCATATCCTATGAAAAGTATAGATTGGAAAGTTTGCGGAAAATTGAGTTCTTGGTTTTAGTGTGTGTAATTTACCTAACTGTCTGGTATCTATTCCTAAGGGGTCTGAGTATTTTTGCACAATGGCTGATCATGACCTCAACGTGAGTGTCAACTCAAGACCAGGGGTGAGCGTTACTAAACCATGTTGCCCATTTTAGAGAGGGTTTGCACCTCCCAAGCATTGATGACTGGGTCCTATTTTACCAGTAAAACAGAGCCTGTTATTTATTTATTGGTGTTTAACGCTACATCAGCATCTAAGTCTATATCGTGGTGCGAAAACATTAAAAGAAAAACATGGCAGTAATGAAATACAAAGATGAGTAAAAAACAACTACAATAAAAATGATAAAGACAATGTAGTATGAACAATGGTGCTTTACTTCCCTGGGTTCCCGTGGGGAGCCCAGATGTGGATACCATATAGCATGTGACAATGGATCGAAGAGTAATATAATGTTTTCATGCATTCTTTCGGTAGAATCCTCTTCAATTTGTTTATGGCATACATTTTGGAGCAGATTACTGAGGTATGCTTCTTTAGGTTCAAATTTTCATCCATGTGGATTCCTAGGAATTTTACAGATTTTTCCTCGTGATTGTTTGCAACAAGTGAAATGGTTGAATTGTTAAGCATAACTCTTCTGCTTTCAATCGAGTATTAGTCATTCTGAGGGTGAAAAATAATGAATTTTGTCTTGCTCTTATTTAGTGCAAGTTTATTAGTCGTACACCTATAGTATATGTTATTGAGTTCGTTATGAACTGGTAGAGTGCTGAATTATGTTTGGCCATCAAATCTTGTACACATGCAGTTGCCTTGTTACAATTTATGGGAGAGTGCCAGCTGGCACTCTCCCATAAATTGTAACAAGGCAAACCCTTACAGACTAAATAATGTCACTTCAAAGATAATACAAACCACGTCGACTGAATATGATCCTTCAAGTTGTGGTACCTGCGCTTCAGAATAAAACCCAAATATGGGTTTCCAGCACTCTACCAGTTAACTAATCCTATAACTGTATCCAAATTAGTACCAGCTACATAGGCAGTAGTATCGTCTACATATGATACAAGTTCCAGGAATGTCGAGTTTATAATATCGTTAATGTAAATTATGAAGAGAAGAGGACCAATAATAGATCCCTGTGGGACACCAGTTGGTATCATCTGGAAATCTGAACCGCCTTTGGGAGGGATACCGACTGAGATCTGTCTGTCAGATAATCCTTGAACCAGGAGTTTTCATGGCTCCATTTTCCATAGAGTTCTAGCTCTTTGAGTAAGATCTGGTGATTTATAGTATCAAATGCTTTGGAGAAGTCAGGAAACAGAGCTGAAGTACAGTCCTTTGTTGGCTTATCGTTCATTTCGGCAACATTGTTTATGTGATGCAGTACCGGATGTATTGTTGAGTGTGCCTTTCTGAAGCCAAACTGATATTGATTAATTAGCTTATTATCTTCCAGGAAAGATATTAACCTGGAGTACATTAATTTTTCTAATACTTTAGAGAAGTTCGATAATATGCTACTGGGCCTAGAACTGTTGAATAGTTGGTGGTCGCCAGATTTAAAAACAGGATGTACTTTTGCTATTTTCATTTCGCTGGGGACAATACCGGTTGAGAAAGATAGATTAATTACTTGTGTTAAAGGGTCAGCGATCTCATATATTATCTTCTTTAATATTTTGGAAGACATATTGTCAAGGTCTCTTATTTTTTATTTTAATTTTTTGCGCACTGATGAAAGGATGACAGGAAGTTGGTACTGACTCGTTTAATATTGAACCGATGTTAACGGAGTAGGAGTTAAATTTGTCAGCTATCTCCTTAGGATCAGATATTTCCGCATTTCCATTGACAAATCGTCTCGTAAGTTCCACATAGAACACATTGGAAGACAGGCGACGAAACGTGGACGGGAATGTAAATGTAGAATTAGATTTGTTAATTGCTTTTTTCAAGATTTCCCAAGTTTTATTTTCATGAAGTATAATCTTGTAATAATCAGATTTGCAAGCCCATTTCAATCTGTTAAAAATGGTACAGTGCGTTCTGTATCTAAATTTGTTTGTGTGGTTGACAAACAGTTTTAAGTTTTTTGACAAACAGTTTTGTTTTTTTCCAATGATGACTGCAAAAGGCCCGATGTCATCCAAGGATCACGCTTCACAAACTTTTAGGAAACTCTTATGAGTTGTTCTGGAAAAGCTTGATCGAAAGCTGCATAGACAGTTTCAAGATGAATGTAGTAGGCTTCGTTTGGGACAAAGAGCATTCATTAGATCAGTGAAGTCACTTTCAGACAAACTTAAACTGATTTACATTTTCCTGCTTAAAAGATATTTTAGAGGTTTGTATGGGATGGGTGCGCCGTTGTGTTGATTCATCAACATAAAATGTTGTAAAATGGTCACTTACATCTGTAATAATTATTCCAGATGTGTTGGGATTAATTTTGTTGCTGAAAGTTTTGTCAATTATGGTGGCAGAATGGTCTGTAATTCTAGTTGGTCTTGTTCTAAATGGCATAAAACCTGCATTAAACATAGTTTCGATAAATAGGTCGTTTTTTGTTATGTCTACAAAAGCCAAGAAAGTCAATATTAAAATCACCCATAAGATAAACATTCTTGTTTGAGTCACTTAAAATGTTTACTAAATTCTGTTTTTCCAGGAATAGATCGAGGTCTGCTTTCGAGGCTGTGTTTGGTCTATAAATAATTCCAACAATATTTTTATCTTTCGTCGAGCTCTTCAGAAATAAAGATGCAAATATATGGGGGATAAAAACAGAAAGATATTCACGGATTTTAAAAGGGGTGGTATCTTTAATATAAAGTCCTAAACCTCCCTTTTCGTCGTCGTTATCAGATCGTTGCAGAGTAACCAAGGGATAGTAGTCTTCTAGTGGGTAATGTTTACTTTCACGCTGAATGTTTCTATCAAACCAATGACGTCTAAAAAATTTGATTCAGACAGAAGGCTAAATATTGGTTGGGCTTTTTCGAGACCTAATTACTAAAGCGCTTTGGGGTGTAGTATTCACAACTATGTTCTTCGATGGCGAAAGGAGAGTTCAATTCAGTGGCATCATTATCAGTAATTACATCATTAAAGTGAGAAATAAAGTCAAATGAGCTGCTGCTCTGTACCTCATCAAGTGTAATAGTGTTAGCCATTATCAAATGTCGAAACTTGGGCCAATCTACCAAGGAATAAATCAATAAATTTACCAGTGTGATTGAGCAAGCATTTTGCAAGAAGAGTCGTGTGTTGTTCAGGGATGTGGCTAGAGGGTTTCAACTGGGGGATGGGGTGTGTGTGTGTGGGGGGGGGGGGGGGGGGGGGGGGGCACCGGTGTAAATTCCAACTGTGAGTGGTTTCGATAGGTGGTTGCACTGCAGCGTTGGGTGATATCATTTAACCCTTTACCCAACGAATCGCCCGCATCCGCCCACGTAATATGCAAATACAGCTGCTGAAAAAATATTATTTTTCGAAAAATTTTAACAAAACCATATCATGTGACCCCTCTTTGGAACGAGCTCGTTCCAAAGAGGGGTCACATGATATGGTTTTGTTGAAATTTTTTTTTAATTTTAAAAAATGATATTTAAAATAATGAATTTTGAAATCGTCTGCGTTGGGTAAAGGGTTATGAACCCTTCTGAAAATTTTCACTATTCCAGAAACGGAAAAAGCATCATTTATAATGTGTCTGGGTCAGAAAATTTATAGGATTGATGTCAGAGTCGAAATTTTGAGGCCATGTCAATTTTAGAGTAGGAAATTTGAAACTCAAGTTTCCAGTTGGAAATAAAGGATTAAAATTTCTCATCATTAGTTGGAATTTTTATATTTTTCATGAATAATGTTAATTTAATGAATTTCCAACCATTTGATTTTTGACCTCGGAATTTCCAACTATTGAAAAAAAATACTCCTACCGGGGGAGGGGGGGGGGGGGGGGCTTCCCCACACACACACATACACCCCTGGTGTTGTTGTCAGGATTGTCAGTTTTGAATCATTGATTCAATAAAATTCAGTCACTGAATCTTGCAGAATATTTATGTTATCATCCATTAGGGATTCTTGTTATTACGTACGATCTAGCAAACAACGCATTGGTTTTCACAACGTAGTTTAATTTAATGACAAATAGAATCTTCATTTTGCCTCCAGTTTATACGAAATTTACGAAACGCGTCGACTGAACTAGGTCCGGACCTCATCAAGGCCCCTTCCAGAACTAATTTACTATATATATTGAAGTCGTTTCGTAATTTCCATTATAATTAAACCTTTTTTCTGTTCATGTATTTTAAGGCAAAATGATTGGCTAAAGTATTTCTTTCTTTCTTTCATAACACAATGAACCGAAAAAAAGCTTTTAGTCCCGCCCTAAACCACGCCCCAATGTCTGTCTTAAAGATTACGTTGCACATGGTGAATGGAGAACCACGAAACGCTCATATTGTTTCAGCATGAACCGTAATTAATATTTGTCTCATTCTTATTAAAAAGATTTTCAAAATAAAATTTAATAAACAATGAAATCGTTATCATGCTTTTTATACCATGTTCAATTTGATTATACGCAATAGGTGATCGTCTACGTTCATCGTTTTACCCAAATCAAACGTAAACAATGGCTGGTCATAATAATTCACAAACGAAACTCACGCAAACAAAACTTTCCAATTTCCAAATAGCCTGCGTTCTTTCTGAGACCAACCAACTCCATGTCATCTGGGTTTATATCGATATCCACATTTACAAACTGTGTTTTCAGTTTCTCAGGAAATGGTCAAAATCAGAATTAAATTTAACTCAGTATTGCTCTGAACGACAGCAAACTCACGTGAAGTGGAAAAAGAGACTGAAGGTTTGTGTGGGTGTGGCCTATGGCGTTCCTTTTAACTTATGCAAACCATTGGGCAATAAAAATTTTAATGACACAAGAACATATTCCAGTGAAATGTATCGTTATTTCAAACAGAATTTTAGAAAACAGTGCATTTTTATTAAGTTATCACTAGGAAGCATGATGCGACCTGGTTTTTATTTTAACTCCGCAAAGTAGAGAGTATTTAAATTTATTGCCCCTCAAGTTTAATTATAAGAAATGATTGTTTGCTTCTGTCTATTTCTTGGGTTATGAAACGCCCAAAAAACAAAGGCCAAACGATCATTCTTTATATAATCTGAGGGGATTCGTTGGAGATCCTACATTTATATGACTGGTCTTTAAAGGATGGTATCCAACAAACATTTGGAACCTTTATGTTACTTATGTCTATGAACACCTCAAATGTACCTTTACTGCCGCACTTCTGTTTGCACCCAACAAAAGTACTTTTAGTAAAGTTATTAATTTCTCTTGCGGTGGCTCATTAGATAGAACATTGGACAGGTCGAAAGATTAGTTTCAATCCTGACCCGCGTCAGTTCCATCTGTGATGTATCCTTGGTCAAGACACTCAATCCCAATTTCCTAAGTAGGAGCACGGTGGTGCTATATGTTAGGGTGTACTCCTCGAGGTTGGTATTCATGCATTTGACAGATGCTAACCCAAAATAAATAAAACAAAAATAAATGTACATGCATCGATCTGCTTATGGTAGAACTGCGTTCGAGACACGGTTTCCCAGTTTGAAAGAGGGAGCAAAAGCTTGGTTCTTATCGAACAGAACGTCCCCTGAGTTCCAATGTGTTTTATGTGCCTACTGGCACATAGAACACATTGAAACTCAGGGAGCGATAATGATGGTGAGGGTTAGTACACGTGAGTAGTATGTCATGTACTTGGGCAGCCATCATTGGCAGGACCCCAGTCAGAACCCCGGAAGAGATGTCATGTCACGTGACCCAGTGGCGCCATGTTGTGTTGTCATGGTAACCCGTGTGAGCGGCCATGTTGTGAAGTCATCCCCATAGTGATCCGTGGTGTTAGTGCGCATGCGCTGCGCGTGTTGTTACGGTGATACGCGTTTCCGTCGTCCATTTTGTATACTGGAGGCCGCCATCTTCGTTTCTATGGTAGCACGAGTTGCTATGTGACCTAAAACCTTCTAATAGGATAGGGGTAAAATAAAACGTTCAGGTTTATCATCTACTTTTCATACTGAGTCACCCTGATGGACTCAAGAGCACTGATGCATAAGTGCGATTTGTAGCCTGTGCAGAAGAAATTCAAGAAGGCTGCCGTGGCGGCTAATGTGGACAGTCAGCCGTGACCATAATAGAAGGTTCGCATCTAGACATGAATCTGATGATACAAATGAAGTCTGATGGCGATCGAAAAAAAGAACTGTGAGCTGTAGCCTGTGGCAAGCAAATTGTGGGTAGACTTATAGACTAACAGACTCACTGACATCCGCGCGCGCCATGACAATAGCTTAGCTGGACTTCGTCAATTTAAGCTAAAATCGAAAAGCTGGAAATCTTTATTTTTTTTTCATAAACAGATGTGATTACCTCAGCCTTTTGTCTGCAGGCTGTTGTCATCTCGGTCATCAACGATGTTAATCACTATATAATAGCCTATATTACAAATCAAACTCGTGGAAGGTATTATATCGGATTTCTGTGAAAATCCTGTGGAAATTCATAAGTTAATTATCTTTATTTTACGAAATGATTAATAAACAATCAATAATTACCCAGAACAGATAAATATTCATTCAATGGAAAATGTGCTAAGGGCATTGAACTTCACGGATCGTTGACACATGTCGTAAAAAAGCAACCATGGTCGTTTACACGTGATGGGAAATAATGGTGATTATGGTCGTTTAGATATGTTTGACGAATTCAATCTTGTCACAACTCACTGAACTCAGCAAATAGTGGTCGTTGGATAGCCATGCTGTTTACACGTGGTTGACATGTGGCCATGTCCGTTTACACATGGCGCACGAAGAAGACCATGGCCGCTTAGACGTGGTTGATAAAGAGTGATCATGGGCATTTTCTGTACGGTAGAATAAGGCTGATTATAGCTGTTCACACTAGGCGAACACATGATGACTGTGGTTATTTTCACATGGTGAGCAAAGGGTAACTTTGTTATAAACACATGGTGGACAATTGATAACCGTGGTCGTATATGCATGGTGATCAAAGGATGACTATGATTGTATATAACATGTTAAAAATACAGTGACAATGATCATATACACATGGAGAGCAAAGTGACTATACACATGACGAGCCAAAATTGACTATGGTGAGCGGCGGGTGACTATGGTTGTATATACACGAAAAACAAAGTATGCCCATGGTCAAATACACATGGTGAGCAAAGGGCGACAGTAAGAGTATACACATAATGCAGAAAGGATGGCTATGACCATATACACAAGGCGAGAAACATGTGACCATGGTCGTATACATATAGTTAGCAAATAGTGACTATGGCCACATACACATAATGAGCGAAGAGTGGCTGTGGTCGTATATACATAGTGAGCAAAGTGTGACTATGATCGTATACACATAGTGAGCAAAGGGGGACTATGATCATATACACACAATGAGCAAAGGGTGACTATGACCATATACATGACCATATACACACTGAGCAAAGGATGACTAGACCCTATACACACAGTGAGCAAAGGGTGACTATGATCATATACACACAGTAAACAAAGGGTGACTATACGCTATACACACAGTGAGCAAAGGGTGAATATGATCATATACACACAGTGAGAAAAGGGTGACTATGATCATATATATAGTGAGCAATGGGTGACTATGATCGTATATATTTGGTGAGCAAAGGGTGACTATTACCGTATATACGTGGTGGGCAAAGAGTGACTGTGATCGTATATACTTGGTGAGCAAAGGGTGACTATGAGCGTATATACCTGGTGAGCAAAGGGTGGCTATGAGCGTATATACTTGATGAGCAAAGGGTGACTATGAGCGTATATACTTGGTGAGCAAAGGGCGACTATGAGCGTATATACGTGGTGAACAAAGGGTGACTATGAGCGTATATACTTGGTGAGCAAAGGGTGACTGTGATCGTATATAATTGGTTAGCAAAGAGTGACTATGATCGTATATATTTGGAGAGCAAAGGGTGACTGTGATCACATATAACTAGTGAGCAAAGAGTGACTATGAGCGTATATACTTGGTGAGCAAAGAGTGACTATGGGCGTATATACTTGGTGAGCAAAGGTGACTATGAGCGTATATACTTGGTGAGCAAAAGGTGACTGTGATCATATACAATTGGTTAGCAAAGGGTGACTATGATCGTATATATTTGACGAGCAAAGGGTGACTATGATCGTATATACTTGATGTGCAAAGGTGAAAATGATCTTTTTGTTCTTGGTAAGCAAAGAGTGACTATGAGCGTATATACTTGGTGAGCAAAGAGTGACTGTGATCGTATATACTTGGTGAGCAAAGGGTGACTATGAGCGTATACACTTGGTGATCAAAGGGTGACTGTGGTCGTATATAATTGGTTAGCATAAGGTGACTATGATCGTATATATTTGGCGAGCAAAGGGTGACTATGATCGTATATACTTGATGTGCAAAGGTGAAAATGATCTTTTTGTTCTTGGTAAGCAAAGAGTGATTATGAGCGTATATACTTGGTGAGCAAAGAGTGACTGTGATCGTATATACTTGGTGAGCAAAGGGTGACTATGAGCGTATACACTTGGTGATCAAAGGGTGACTGTGGTCGTATATAATTGGTTAGCATAAGGTGACTATGATCGTATATATTTGGCGAGCAAAGGGTGGCTGTGATCATATATAATTGGTTAGTAAAGGGTGACTATGATCGTATATATTTGGTGAGCAAAGAATGATTATGATCGTATATACTCCATGTGCAAAGACTGACTATGATCGTATATACTTAGTAAGCAAAGAGTGACTATGATCGTATATACTTGATGTGCAAAGAGTGACTGTGATCGTATATACTTGGTAAGCAAAGAGAGACTATGATCGTATATACTTGATGTGCAAAGAGTGACTGTGATCGTATATACTTGGTAAGCAAAGAGTGACTATGAGCGTATATACTTGGTGAGCAAAGGGTGACTATGAGCGTATATACTTGGTGAGCAAAAGATGACTATAATCGTATATATTTGGTGGGCGAAGGGTGACTGTGATCGTATATATTTGGTGAGCAAAGGGTGAATATGGTCGTATATACTTGGTGGGTAGAGGATGACTATGATCATATGCTTGGTTAGCAAAGGGTGACTATGATCGTGTATATTTGGTGAGCAAAGGGTGACTGTGATCGTATATGCTTGGTGAGCAAAGGGTGACTATGAACGTATATACTTGGTGAGCAAAGGGTGACTATGAGCGTATATACGTGATGAGCAAAGGGTGACTATGAGCGTATATACTTGATGAGCAAAGGGTGACTATGAGCGTATATACTTGATGAGCAAGGGGTGGCTACGAGCGTACATACTTGGTGAGCAGTGGCCGTATACACACTGTTGTATACACAATATACAACATGCTGTGTCTACAATACAGCAAAGTGTGACTTCCGGTTATATCGTGTCTTTATTTCACTTTATTTTCACTTTTTGCAGTGAAGGGATGATATACATAATCATGGTTAATTGAGGTCGTGTGCATATTATGTAAAAAAGTCAGCAAAACTATTACACACAGTGAACAAGGTGTGACCATGTTTTATCAGAAAAAGAACTAAGGGCTACATCACGAAATTGATATCTTTACCAGAAAACTCTTGGCGCACTGATCGAGATCCTTTTAAGTTTTATTTGTAGAATTTATGTACTCTATTTAAGGCAATTATTCTGGTATGTTTTATCTCATTCGGAATCTGACAACAAGAAAGGAAGGAAAATCGATATGTATGTTACTCTCTGAATCGATCTGTTTATCTCACTGTTTGAACAATCATGCTAGTTCAAGAAGTTGTTTCTCAAATGTCGCTGGAAGTGTTTGTATTACTTATGAGATGAAAACTGAAACTCAAAAGAACATAGACGATTGTGGATGTCAGAAAACTTTAATACAGTCCTGGGACTGCAAAATTCTCTTTCCCGCTCTTAACGATCTGACTGCGGCACATTTATACCGGCAGACAGCAATTTCAAGAATAAAATATTGCAAATCAACACTAAAATGAAAGAAACAAACTAGAATATTAACCGAGAAGCACTGTTTTCGCGTTCTTTCTCGTTAGGTGGGGGTATGTGGAGTTGTTGGAAGAGAAGTGAACAAGGAAATTTTTTATCCACTTTAGAATGTCAGACACGGGCGCGTAGTCAGGAATTTAGTAAGGTAGGCGTGCTTAGTGGCGATCGACGATCACGGGCTACGTTGGAGCGACCATGCAAAATTTGGTAGCAGCGGGCAACAAAATATGATGTGGGAATTAGAATATAAAATATAAACACTTTTATATGTGGAAAATTACA
This sequence comes from Pictodentalium vernedei, assembly GCA_031216915.1. NCBI lineage: Eukaryota > Metazoa > Mollusca > Scaphopoda > Dentaliida > Dentaliidae > Pictodentalium > Pictodentalium vernedei. The sequence continues at coordinate 435,262,853 of CM062290.1, read as the reverse complement.
AACAAATTATATCGATAAAGTTGAAAGGCATATTTTCTTTTCTGGGTATATACAGTGGCGTAGCAGAAAATCTTGTGCACCCCCCCCCCCCCCCCCCCCCCGCGAGATAGAGACGGAGGCCCTTTCATAATGGTGGTTGCCTTTAAAACGGGAGCAAATTTAGTGTTGTTACCGTGCACAGCATACAGGATTTCACGTAGTACATACGCCATAAATTAAATGAAGGTATAGCCTATAGAATCGATTCTAAAAGTACGACTCTGTAGATTTTTTCATTACATGTTTTAAGTTTCACCCCCACCATCCAACGATATACACATGCACGCCCAACATGTGTGACTTTAAAGGCGACATGTATGTATATTGTTAATTTCTCACCCCTATCAGTTACAATGATGTAGCTTTCACTTAAAAGAATAATACATTAGGTACTTCGGGACGGGGCCTCCTCCGGCACTTCAATCTTTCACCCCACTAAAGCTGACAGTCTGACCCTGGTACGTTAGGCACTATGCCGTAGTGCATCCATTTTGCAGGGCTCCTGATTTATTTATTTATTTATTTATTTATTTATTTATTTATTTTTATTTATTTATTTATTTATTTATTTATTGGTGTTTAAGGTCACATACTTGCGCACAATGGCTAATCACGACCGTGACAGTTTTACGGGTGGAGGAAGCCGGAGTACCCGGAGAGAACCACCGAGCAACGACGAGCAGCTGCCAGCTCCCCAACATCGTAACTCCGCACTGCAGCACAGGCAAGGTTAGATTGGTTGAAGACATGCGTACCATCGACGTGCAGTACGCCCGCACTGCACCGCAGGCAGGGTTAGATTGGTTGAAGACATGCGTACCATCGACGTGCAGTACGCCTTAGTACACGGCGTCATCGTGCCCCCATGTGGACAATCGGGGTTAAGTGCCTTGCCCAAGGACACAACGCGGGAGTCCGAATCGATCGCTCAGACGGTCACCCATCCAATGATTAACCGGACTCGATGTTGCTTAACTTCGGTGTTCTGACGAGAACCGGTTACCGCGCCGCCACCGCGCCATCGCGGGTCTCCTGAAGAATTCTACTAACAACTTCACTTAAGAAGGGATTCATACAATTTGTACCCATTCCCACACATTCATACTCCAATAAAGATTATAAAAATTGCATTCAGTTCTTATAATTACATTTCGAAACTGTTTAAACTACTTTTTACCAAACAATAAAGCAGAAAGGCGAAATAAAACATGTACGAATGAACGAGGCGAAAAACCACCCTCACACAAAAGACAAAGCGCACAACTCTGATTTTTAATTTTCACAACTTTAGAAATGGAAATGAGTATTTTAGTAACGGGCTTTATGCCACAGTTGGGAAATGTCACCAAAGAAACAGCAGCGGAGTTGATCACTGCGAGAGGTGCTAAAAGTTAAAAACCCGCACAACCATCGCCCGAATTACATTCTGTCAACTGCGCTGTATCGTAAATGCGGGTCAAAGTTCGACCAAATGTATTCATTGGAAATGAATTACATTTGGTCATGACGTTTTCATCCAGTTGGCCAATGGGAATTGAGTATTGGACCCAAAACGTATAACTACATTAATAATGCAATTATATATCATTTAAATAAGCATTAAAATAATATACTGTATATAAATGTATATATAGTATACTTATGAGAGTATATATATGGATAAATACATGAGTACATGTTAGTGTTCAACGGAAGATCGGAAACGGCCACCACAATCGGCCGATTATGGGCAATCGGATGACAACGGCAACGGCTACTGGAACATCGTTTCAACCGATTGTTGCCAAGCAATTTGTGATTTTTCTGAATCGCGTTTTATTACCTTCTGCAATTGTTCAATTGTTAATGTAAAATGATATCGATGATACCATTCAATAAAGTTGAGAAACAGCCACAATGTGTATTCTTAATCTCTCTAGACGCCCCTTTACGGGATATACGTGTTAAACGACATGTAAAGCTTATAACTGAGCACACTTGCAGCAATCGCCAGTTCATACCGGAAAAGTGAAGGATGCACTCCATTGACTTAGGTCGCAGTAAAATTACCAGTCGCGCGCACTTGGGCGGTAAACGTGGCTCTGAGAGCCACGTTTACCGCCCAAGTGTGCGCGACTGGTAATTTTACTGAGAGTCCAGTCAACGAAGTTTAACACTTTGAAAAATGTTCAGTTTAATGTAGTTCTTTCGAGCCTCGACTTGTCTTGAAGTGCTCGGTATTACAATCGGAATCGGCATCAGAATCGGCCGATTGTGGGCTCAAATAACCGGTAATCGGTCAGCGCTAGTACATGTGTCGCTACGGCTCAGAGTGCAAAGTGCCTTTAACCATTGGAGCCCTAAGGCGCTGGTAACTTTGCCTCGGCGAAGAAAACAAAGCCCCTCCTCCCATCCCCCAGGCTTCAGCCTAGTCAGCCTTATAAATAATACGGTCCTGCACTTAATGGAATTCTGAGAACATCTTAATGATTACAAAATTGTAAATGAGCGCTACTGGAATCGAATCCTCGGCTGACAATTTCCGTCATTGGAAGAGTTACATGAAAGTTAGCTCCCCTTTTTTTCTAAAGCTGTCAGTAAATTTAACGGTAATGTTATGGGAATTTCATATCAAAATGAAATTATGAAATGTTAGCAAAGTTTTATCACTTCACAAACCTCGGACATTTTCCTACAGAGGATCATTAAAATACAGATGCTCTCAATCTTTACATTTTTTTTTTTTTTCGCGATCAGTTTGAAGTTTTGAGTTCTATTCTCGCGTGAAACACATTTGAAAATAAAAACAAAATTGAGTTCTCGCCATCTTTTGATGTTCTGTAACTTTTTCCTGATCATTATATCAACAGTGTGTGCATCGTGATATATAATACAGACACTGTCCGCTCCATTAATATAAAAATCTAGGAGCTAAAATTTGCTAATTTTTTCCTGGGAAGAATAAAATAAATTTGCAAATTACTGAACAAAGATCCAAAGTAGACGCTTATTTAGTTTTGATAGGCGTGATACTGATAGATAGACTTAATGACGAATTATCCGTGAAGTACGTGTTTCTTATTACAGGCCCGTCGGAACCGGGGGGGGGGGCTGGGGGGGGGGGGGCTGGGGGGAGGCTGTAGCCCCCCAATAATTTGCTCATATCTCGTCGTTAGTTTATCCATGCTGGGAGCAACCGATGTTAAATATCCACAACTAATTATAATTTGAATAAAACTGGACATTGCATTAATTAACTCAGGTTAGGATTATGAACGTATCACTGAATGTATAACATGAACCTGCATATGATTATTAGAAATGATGGGGGGGGGGGGGGGGGGGTAAATGAAATCGACGCTCCCTTCCCACAGAAATTTACAAGTGCTAAACTTCTAAAGATCGCTATACGTAAATATTGTCTTCTCACGGCAGCGACAGGAAACTGACACGCAGAATTGTCGAACATCAAAGACGCCTGTTTCGGAAACAGGCGTCTTTGATGTTCGACAATTCAGTCTCTGTGTGTGTTAAATGTAAAAGCTTTGCTTTCAAAGTTCTCAGTCAATCTGGGGCCGGGTGTCTCTTGTGTCTGATAGTGATTCTGTATTCAGTCAGTGTTTTGTTATTTACTAACTGCCACGGCCATTTCAAATATGTCTAAAAGGAGTTCAAATCAATCGACACCTGCAGAGGCAAAGATTACAAAATGGTTTACTAAACAATCCAGAAATGAGCTTCAAGAAAGTACAGATAATGTAAGCTCCGGACAGGGAGCGGCTAACGCAGAGAGTACCGAGGTAGAAATAACCCCGTCGCATTTTTCTGAGCCATCGACTAGCAACGAGGCTGAAGCAACTCGGTCACATTCTTCTGAACCAATCATACCCCAAACCCCTTTAGTATCAGCCAGTTCACCCAAATTAGCAATATCAGCCCCCCCCCCCCAATATAAATTTCGTTCCGACGGGCCTGTATTAGTTTTAGGGTTTAATCTCAGGAACAGGAATTCCCGGGTTCCCGGTTCCGAAAGCCGGCCCGATACCCGGGAAATCTACAGCTCGTAACCGATAATGAAGCGTGGCACTGTTTGTGTTTTGAAATGAAGTTTTCTGAATTGAAACTTTGTAGGATTACGTCAGCCCTTCCACGCCTGATATTTTTAATGTCCTGATTCCTGATGAACCATTTCCAACATTTCACTGTAACTCTCAACCAGCTCTGGAGCCCCCCACCCCAACTCCCTTTCTACAGCAAGATCTTATTCACCCGCTTCAAAGTTCAAACTCCTCTTCATTTTCAGAATCACTAGTATCACTATTCACTAGCTCCTCCAACATCAACACCCTTTTCACAACAGCCACCAGTCTCCTTTGCTTAAAGCAGAGGAGACTGGTGACGGCAGTGAAGAGGGTGTTGGTGTTGGATAAGGGAGAGGTGATCAAAAAAGATAAAGACGAGATTGAAGCGGGTTTGGGTTTTCATGCTTATCTCAGGAAAATTACTTTTCCGTTTGGAGATAGGAGACTGCCTTTGAAATATGCCCGTTATTATTAAAATTATCATTAAAATAAATGCGCCATGTTACGCTCGTATATTTGCTTGATATTACCTTGGAATTTTCCCGGTTCCCGGTTCTGGGAGTAATTTCATTCCCGTTCCCGGTTCCTAGAAAACCAGGGAATATATTAAACCCTAATTTGTTTGTCATAAAAAGCCAAGTTTCCTCTAGTAACTTTTGATTAACGAAAACAACAGACAGCTCCGAGAGCTGTCTTTTGTTTACGTTTATTAAAAGTAACAAAAGGAATGTTGGCTTTATTTTCGTTTCTTCTGATGGCATAGGTGTTTTATCAACGATTATTTGCTTTTTTATTGGACGTTCCTCGACCGTCTTATAATTTAAAGGGAGATAACTCTATCGAAAGTCAATTTTCATGACGCTATAAATCAGGGATGCGAACCATTGGGAGGATTTCGAATCTAATTTCGAAGTTACGCATGGATCTACCCTGTTCCAGACGGAATGAAAATTGCAAAAGTAATCCCTATTTACAAATCTGGTAATCCCCAGCACGTTGATAACTATAGACCAATAAGCATTTTGTCTGTTCTCTCCAAAATATTTGAAAAACTTATGTTCAGTGGAGTTTATGGGTTTCTATCGAAATACAATATTCTGTTCCCGCATCAGTACGGTTTTCGAAAAAACCACTCCACTTTTCATCCTATGCTGCATCTCCTTAATTATATCGCGGAAAACTTCGATAAAGCCACGAAAGATCGTACACTGTCACTATTTGCGGACTTCTCAAAAGCATTTGACACTTTGATATTAACCATGATATACTCCTACATAAGTTTGATTTTTACGGAATTAGAGGCATACCGAACTCGTGGTTCCACAGTTACCTCACTAAACGGGTTCAGTTTGTAAAATATGGAGACACGACATCGGAATTCCAGGAAACGTTATGTGGAGTTCCACGGGGATCTGTCCTGGGGCCTTTGCTATTTTTAGTTTATATTAATGATATCAGTAAATCAACAACACTGAACATTCTTTCTTTTGCGGATGACACAACTTGATTAGCCTCGGATAACAATATTGAACGACTACATAATCACGTGAATTGTGAAATTATGAAGCTGAGTGATTGGTGTAAGGCAAATAAAATTGCTATAAATGCTAAAAAAACCAAAATATATTCTCTTTAGCCCATCACACATTAAAACAGATAATCCAACTCTAGATTTGGTAATGGACAACAACAGACTAGAACGGATATCAAGCAGATCCGAAAATAAAGCAGTGAAATTTCTGGGTGTTTATTTTGACGAGTGTCTGAATTTCAAGCACCATATTACGCAGACTGCATCTAAAATATCAAGGGCAATATATGCCATAAATAGAGTAAAGAAACTTCTTCCACATAGTGAGCTTAGATCCTTGTATTTTGCACTCATGCATAGCCACTTGTTATACAGCATCCACGCATGGGGACATGTCAATAACTGCAATAAGCTCTTCCGTCTACAAAAACGAGCACTACGCACAATTAACAATAAAAAATTTAACTCTCACACGGATCCCTTGTTTAAGAAGGAAAAGATACTGAAATTTCCCGACTTATACATACGCAATGCATTAATTTCCATGTATGATTGGCACAATGGAAATCTTCCAATTAGCTTTACCAATCACTTCCAAACTTATGGCAATGAGTTCAGTAGAATAACCAGACAGACAGGTCAAGTTAGAAGAGGTGTCCCAAGAACAGATTTTTCAAAAAAACTCCCATTCCATTCGTTTCCTAAACTACACTCTAAAATCAGTTGGGTTAAAAATTAACCCAAATCGACTGGGTTGAGTGAATATGAACCCAATTGGGTTCATATTCACTCAACCCAGTCGATTTGGGTTAATTTTTAACCCAACTGATTTTAGAGTGTATGGAATAACCTGAGTAATACTATCAAAAATATTAGATCAAGACCATCATTTATAAAACAAGTCACCCAGATCTCACTCGACTCTTATCATAATTCTATACGCTGCCATAACACGGCCTGTTCTGACTGCCGTACCTCCGCTACATCTTGACCAGCTGAAGGCGAAATATTTACAGTATTTGGAGTATTCACAGTATTTGGGGTAAGACTACCATGTAGGCTAATCCTTGTCCTTATCCTTTCCATCCAATACGGGCAATGTAAAACAATACATCTCAATTGCCTCTTACCAAATTACCAATGCAAACATTTTAAATTCTAAAATGTACTTGTGCATCACACATTCATGTGTATATGCACGCATCGCTGCCGTTCTTTTCTACTTCTTTCTGTATTTTAAACTGCCTCTCTTAAAGGCTCCTTCTTCTTCAATTCTTCAATTTTTATCGTTCATCTTTCAACCTTACCTTCTGGGGGTAACGGGAAGACAGCCAATTTGGCTATGTTAACCCCTAACAATATGCATGCGGCTTAGCGCATTATTCAGCACATTGTAACAAATCTAGATATTATTGTAAATTCTTGTGAAATGCTTTATTTTTAGCTCTGTAACATGTATATTGTTAAAGAAATAATTCAAATTCCTCAGAACCCAAATCATCTCACCCCCACCCAAAACCCACCGCCAGTAACACAAAAACAACACGCTAATGCAGTAAGCCAAGCATAGTAAATAGCCGGCGATGTGTATTTAATCAAATAAATCATTGATATATCCATGAAGACACAATAAATTGTTACATTACGTACAGAAAAGTGGAACACTCAACATATAACGGTCACGTGGCGACCTAGGAAAAACCATAGAGAACCCTAATATTTTTTTTTTTTTTATGGATTGGAGGAAACTATGGAAACCTGCTGTCCGAAGCAAAGCCAGGCGCAACCATGGAAGCGCTGACACCCGCCTCTTTGTCTTCTTTTATTTATTTGTTTTAAATATATGCAAACTGTAACCATTCCAAACTAAAACAGAAAAACACCAAAAACATAACGGCGTAAAGTTTGATCGTAACAGTGCGAAGGCAAGAATGACTGACCAACTCTGCGTCACACGACGCACGGACTACCCGCACAATCACATGCAGTGAACAGCACACTGTTTGCGGATAGCGCATAAAAACTACGGAAACCAGTAAAGGCAAAACGAAACATCGAAGACAATATTTTTCGGCTTTTCTTCGATCCGCCGAAAAATACATTACTATTTGGTAGAGTAAGTGTGGTGAAAATCTGTTGGGAAGTATCATATTCCCTTTCAAAAACAAAGATTTCATTATTGTATTGACGAGATAATGATATTCCTATGACATTTGTTCTGAGCAAATTCCAGCACTTGTGCCGTGCGTGACTAAAATGCGTAATAGAAGAGAAAGAAACTGATAGATTTTAGTTTTATTTCATTTCCTGTGGGATTTTCCCCAACTTCAAATTAGCGATTCCCATGATGAAACTTAAGATTATAGCTTTATGTTCAACGAAATAATGCGTAGTTATCCAGTTCATTTGTGCCTCCTCATTAACAAAATCATGCTGACTTTTATCGCAAATTATTGGTTTTCACTTTGAAATGAACTTTCGATTCCTTCTGGACAATAATTGGATCATGATACAGTGTGTATGGAGATAACTAATCTTAAATATAGGGATGCGTACCACAAGGACTGAACTTGGGTTCACAGAGAAGTGTGCCCCTCTTTGTTTTCTCCGTAGATATGCCACGCAATTACTGAAGAAGTTAACCCATCACCCAATTCATACGGTATCAAAATTTGTTTTTTTAATTATTTTTTTTATATATTTTTCATAAAATTTCACCAAAACCACATTACGTGACCCCTGATTGGAACGAGCTAAGCGAGCTCGTTCCAGTGAGGGGTCATGTGATATTGTTTTGCTGTCATTTTTGGATAGAAAAAAAATAATGGATGGTCAGGGTGGATGCGGCCGATTCCTAAAATAAAGGGTTAAAACCCTTTACCCAACGTAGACGATTTCAAAATTTATTATTTTAAATACCATTTTTTTAATTTTTTCAAAAAATTTCAACAAAACCATATCATGTGACCCCTCTTTGGAACGAGCTCGACGAGCTCGTTCCAAAGAGGGGACACATGATATGGTTTTATTGAAATTTTTCGGAAAATAATATTTTTTTCAGCTGCTGAATTTGCATATTACGCGGGCGGATGTGGATGATTTGTTGGTTAAAGGGTTAAATAGTACGCGCATGCTATGTCAATACACAGGCATTTCTGTGAATTATTTTCTGCAAATGAAACCAATTTAATTGTGTTTGACCAATGAATTCGGCCGGTTCGGACTCTGTCTATTCTCCCACCAACTTTGTCAGACAGAACACTATCATGTAATAATCATCCAATGCATAGAGCATTTATACTCAATAATAATTATTATTGGCATTGTCGCGGCTCTCTAACGAGGTGGCCTACATCAACCCCGTCTCCGCCGTATACCTCCGCTCTCCCTCCTTATCACCCAGCATTCAGTCAAACAGTTTCATAATCCCCCCGGCCACAATGCTTTCTCGACCCCCCCCCCCCCCCCGACTACACTTATTTAGTACAGTCATACCAAAAAAAACAGAATCTCTTTGCCAATTATTTCAAGGTTATCAAATTTAGAACCGGGCCGGAACGCTCGGCACGCCCCATACAAGTAAATACCGTTATCCTCCATCATTATTTTCCAGGATCTTTTCGTCAGGATTGAAGTATTAAGATATTAATTTCATTTTACTTGTAATCATGTTTTTTTTCTTAAAATACTGGATATGATAATATAAAAATAATGACTGGGCTTGAGGGTAACAATGTGGATTGTCTCCCCGAGGGATCATTATCTCCCGAGGCGTTATCCTCGGGGGATAATGGTCCTTCTGGGAGACAAGCCACATTTTTACTCTCAAGCTCCGTCATTATTTTGTTTATTATACCGAATGAAAATTCTGTCTTGATGCAATTATTTATGAAGCATTGTCTCAGAGTCATACATAGAAGAGGAACCAAGGTTCCAAACTTTTCCGGGAGACAGTTTGCGCGTTTACATTATTTCACAACACGGGAGTCGTTTGGTGAGGCAACTACGTCATCACGCGCGCATTCAATATTAAATTCTTGAATAACTAAAACATTTCCATTGTTTGTCTCAAAAACATAGATTATGACCCCTCATTGGAACGAGCTCAACGAGCTAGTTCCAATGAGGGGGTCATAAGCTGTGTTTTCGAGACAAAAATGAAAAAAATAACGAAAATTGTATGGTGATTTTTGTAAATAGCGCTGACCGGTTTTACCGTTACGTTGGGGAAATGGTTACTATAATTCCGACTGATTGATCTTCCAACTACATTACCAAGGCATGTCTCGTAGCTCACAATTTACGTCACTGTCAAAGTTATATCCCCTTAATGTCTGAAAGCTGTCAGTATATTTAACACTGAGGGTATGGGAATTTCATACAAAAATTGATGTATCAATGATGCATCATTTTACAAACTTCAGACATTTTTTCTGTGAAGGAATATAAACATATAGAAGATAGCTTCTGACATTTTTTCCCAATCAGTTTGATCATTTGACTATTATTCCCTGTTGTAACTGCTTTAACCCATTTAAAAATGGGAAAACGACGTTTTCACCATCTTTATATATTCTGTGACTTTTTTATCTGTTCATTATATGAACAGTGTGTTCACCGTGATATATAATACAGACATTGTCCTTTCCATTAACATCAGTGGCGTCATGCCAACGGTGCACGTGGGGTGGGGGTGGGGGGTGGGGAGGGGGAGGGGGAGTCTGGAAAGTGCCATTTCTGGCAATCTGGGAGGCATTTTTTGCCAAAATTTTGGGGCACGCAACGCTCCAACCGATGATGGCGCTCCTCTTAGATGGTGTTACCGATCCGGCCTACCCCGATCTTTCCCTAGCATGACTCCCCTGATTAAAATTAAAATATTGTGGGCACTCACAATTCCCCAAAAAACATTTTTTGCGTTATTTGGTCGTTTCAGACCTCAGAGAGTAGTTATTGTACTTTGCTTAACCCTTTACCTAACGTAACGGCCAAAACCGGCCAGTGCTATTCTCAAAAATCGTTAATTAATTTTCATTATTTTTTCATTTTTTGCCTCAAAAACATAGATTATGACCCCTCGTTGGAACGAGCTCGTGGAGCTCGTTCCAACGAGGGGTCATAACGTATGTTTTTGAGTCAAAAGATGAAAAAAATTAGTTATTCAAGAATTTTTTTGCAAGTGTCGTCTGCTTTTCATGTTAGGTAAAGGGTTAAAAGTATAATTCTACACAGTAGCAGAGGTCATGTATATGTTACAGTCAAACTGTGAAATCAGTCATTTCGTGAAATGCCTAAAACATTCAGTCATCTCATGAAATCCCTGTGAGGGTCAGTCATTTCGACAAATGACTAAACTTTCCAGTCATTTCATGAAATGACTAAAATTTGAGTCTTTGCATTTCACAAAATGACTGATATCGCTTGATTTTTAACCCTTTACCCAACGAATCGGTCGCATCCGCCCGCGTAATATGCAAATTCAGCAGCTGAAAAAATATCTTTTTTCAAACAATTTCAACAAAACTACATCATATGACCTCTCTTTGGAACGAGCTCGTCGAGCTCGTTCCAATGAGGGATCACATGATATGGTTTTGTTGAAATTTTGAAAAAAATTCAAAACATGATATTTAAAATAATAAATTTTGATATCGTCTGCGTTGGTTAATTGGTTAAAATCATTATGCACTCAACACAACTCATCATGAAACTTCAGCTCAATGTTATCGGACATGTTGGCACTAATCTAATGAAATGAAGTACTGATGACTGTGAATGAATGAAAATTTCAGCGCGCCGAAGGCGCACGGGGACGATGTTGGATTTAAAATCCCTTGCCTCAAATAACTTTATTTGCTTATGAAGCCACGACAGACGGAGGTGAGTGCCAAGAATATAATTTGGTTTGTGTGTGCGCACTGGGAGTAGGGTAGTAGTGTCTGACCCCCGACAATCTCCAACTGGAAGGTGACAAGGAATTGCGGATAACTGCAAAGATTCTGCTCTGAAATGACTGATTTCACAGTTTGACTACAATATTCATATTTTATATACCCTACATCGCGGTCTAATAACTTTTGGCTGTTTTTAAAGAACTCATACTTAGGGGGTATAACGGTACCTGAAAATACCCCATATCCGGATCGGTCCGTGTTTTTATATACAACTGTTTTACCGGGGAGATTCCGTTTAAACAGTTTCACTGGCCTAAACTGTCCGTGTCTTTAATATTTTTTCTTTTGTTTTACAGGGTATCTGGACAACATGTATCGACCTACAGATAAGATTATTCTCTTGCATGCTCCGGAAATGGAAGCGCATGTCACAAGAAGTAAGAAAATATAAGCATATATTTATTTTATTTATTTATTTATTTATTGATGTTTGAGGTCACATATTTCTGCACAATGGCTAATCATGACCTGGACAGTTTTACGGGTGGAGGAAGCCGGAGTACCCGGAAAGAATCACCGAGCAACGGCGAGCAACTGTCAGCTCCCCGACATACTAACTCCACACAAGCAGGGTTGAAGACAGGTGCACCATCGACGTGCAGTACGCTTAGTACACAACGTCACCGTGCCCCCACGTGGGCAATGGGGGTGAAGAGTCTTGTCCAAGGACACAACGCGGTTGCCGCAGGTGCGAATCGAACCGAGGACCTCTCGGCTTGCAGCTTGCATCTCTACCTACTGAGACATCGCGCCCCCTATAAGCATATAATAAATACACTACAGTGTGGCCGATATGGACTGGTCAATTTCCACGGAAGGGCAATATTTACACGGACGCAATAATATTAGATTCCAAATACTAATTATAGGAATAATCATCAAAAATTTAATTAATGAAGCGCCGGGTACAACCCGGTGCTTCGTTAATTAAAATTTTGCTGCTGATGATTTTTATTACCTGGTAATCGCATGCGTGGACATCACTGCCCACACGTACGGTACTTATGTTTCTACAGTTATCAAGATTGTATCTTCTTGAATCTTTATCCAGCGTAACGACCATATCATCCTGGAGAGCACTATTCACAAAAATTCCCTTTCAAATTCTATTATATTACCAGGGCTTTTAAAATTCAAAGCCCTGATAATTTAATAGAATTTGAATGGGAATTGTTGTGAATAGTACTGGGTCACATAATTCACTCGGACCTCACAGATGATGCTGACATAAAAAGACAACACCATGCAATCTGTATTCCTTCCAATCAGCTTATAAGAAAGTTCTCTAAATGTTCACCGTGTGTCAAGAAGCTTTTGTTTGTTCAATACATCACCACATTGTACTGTTGTCATCACTGGGTTAATTTTGCACAAAAAGCATCCGGAGACTTCCTGTATTTTACAATAATGCGTTTCGACTTCTTATGGGCTATGACAAATTCTGTTGTGTCAGTGGCATGTTTGTCCTGAATGATGTCCCCTCTCTCTGGTGCCTAAGGAGAAGGTTGGTTTATAGTTTCCGCAGGCGACTGTTCTCCAGTACCAACTCCGTTATTAGTGCAATATGCAATTCTGACTTAAGATATGTTTCGCCCTTAATGAAATCTTGGACCTCTCTCTTGTACAACGATTGATTCGGGCGCTCATCCATCACTTTCATAACCTTCTTCAGATTGATGCTTAGAACCACTCCTTAATTCCAGTGATTGTTAGATAAGTGTGTTCATGTGTTTGACACTGTTTGTTAACCTTAGTATATATTCTGTAACTATTTCATTTTTTTTCCTCTCATTTTGTTATATGGACCAGGTGTCTGAAATAACCAATCAATCAAAACGTAGCTTTGTAGCCTTCATTGGTTCGAGCTCTTTGCCATGTGGTGTCACAAGTTATGGTTTTGTGGCAAAAAATTAAAATTTGTAGTTGTTGATTTTTTTTTTAAATTTCGTCCCAAGTCATGTTAGGTTATAAATATGCCTTATGTCTCCATCGGCTCCTTATAATTTGTTTTATATATGACGAATTAATTCAGTATAATACTCAATTAATTTAGCATCATACTATATTATTTGTGTATGACACTTAATTATTTTAGTATGATACTCAATTAATTTAGAATCATACTATATTATTTGTGTATGATACTTAATTATTTTAGTATGATACCCAAATAATTTAGCATCATACTATATTATTTGTGTATGATACTTAATTATTTTAGTATGATACCCAAATAATTTAGCATCATACTATATTATTTGTGTATGATACTTAATTATTTTAGTATAATACTCAATTAATTTAGAATCATACTATATTATTTGTGTATGATACTTAATTATTTTAGTATGATACTCACAATTAATTTAGAATCATACTATATTATTGTGCACGATTTCATGAATGCAGCATAAATAAAATAGCATGATACTGAAATCAGGTTCACGTACGGGAGGGTCATAATTGTTTTTTTTAGTATGATACTCTAATAATTTGGTATGATGCTATATTATTTGGTATGATTTCATAAATGCTGCATAAATAATTAAGTATGATACTCAATTATTTGAGTATGATACTGAATTAATTCTGTATAATACTATATTATTTGGGTATCATACAATATTAATTGAGTATCATACTCTTTATTTTAGCATCATGCTTAATTCACTGATTTATGATCCTGTTCGTACGTCATATAATTCACTGATTTATGATCCTGTTCGTACGTCATATTTATAAAGCTAAAGAAAATTAATCTTTTGATTCTCAAGCAGCGGCACATTCGTTTTTTTTTCGGCCCGCGTTCGTCATATTTATTTCGGATACAAAATTCAAAATGTATAAAACTATCATAGGCTGTGATTTTAGCGGTATTTATTTATTTATTTATTGGTGTTTAAGGTCATGTACAATTTTAGAGGTATCACATCGCGATTTGTGATGCACTATGTCGTATACATTGATACAGTATTGTTATTCTCTTCGCGAAATGCTACACGATTCTTATATATATGTACAAAATAAATATTTATTTAACTGGTTGAGGGATAGATTAGTTTTGGTGGTCTGAAATTGTTCATCAAAAATGTTTTATTACAAATTATTGGAGAGTGCCAACAGGCACTCTCCAATAATTTGTAATAGAACAAATTTGTATAAACAAACTATTATTTGCGTCTGACTGAATACGAAACATGGGCAAGGAAAATGTTGGCCTTTACACTGGTACCCTAATTTTTTTGGTTTTTTTTTAAAGGCCCGATTGTGGCTTCTAGCACTCAACCAGTTAAAAAACTCTTTATTATTTTTGATCTCCATTTTAGTTTTTGTATATTGATTTTGGGATGTATGATCACTGTTACAAAAAAAAATATCAGTGAAATCAACGTGGAAGCCCTAGTGTTTAATTTTAGGCTCTCAAAACTGGATTTTAGGCATCGGCGACCATTCCATCAGGAATAAAAAATAAAACGCACCCTCCCTTATTCGTTTAAAAATTAAAGAAAAATTGCCTGAGAATTAATTATTTCATTTTGTTTGGCCTACTTTCTCGCCGATGTAGTCGAGAGGAGGGCATTGAAATGGTGTTCGTTCGTCGGGTTGTCGACCCGTCTGTCGGCCAGTTCGGCACAAATGTTTGTCCGCTTAACTCCTCCTACATTTATTTTTTACGCAATTTATTTTGGAGTGTCAGTATGAAGTGTGGATGTGCACGTGGATAAGATTATCCAACTCCGAGTTTTTTCTGTGTTATGACCCTTTTTATTGATAAATGCCACAAATGTTTGTCCTCCTACATTTCTTGTCGGATTTTTACCAGCTTTGGCGTGAAGTTTGAGTTTGATGTGTAGATGTGCATGTGGAACGGTGTGGAGAGGAATTTTTGATTCCGCAGTTTTTTCCAGAGTTATGTCCCTTTTTATTACTTATCCGTCATAAATGTTTGTCCCTTTAACTTTTTTCTACATTTCTTGTCGGATTTTCACCAGCTTTGGCGTGAAGTTTGAGTTTGGAGTGTAGATGTGCATGTGGAACGGTGTGGAGAGGAATTTTTGATTCCGCAGTTTTTTCCAGAGTTATGTCCCTTTTTATTACTTATCCGTCATAAATGTTTGTCCCTTTAACTTTTTCCTACATTTCTTGTCGGATTTTCACCAGCTTTGGGGTGAAGTTTGAGTTTGAATTGTAGATGTGTATGTGGAACAGTGTAGAAAGGAATTTTTGATTCCGCAGTTTATTCAAGAGTTATGTCCCTTTTTATCATTAATTATCCGTCACAAATGTTTGTCTCCTTAACCCTTTACTCAACGCAGGCGATATGAAAATTTATTATTTTAAATATCATTTTTTTTTTAATTTTTCAAAAAAATTCAACTAAACCATATCATGTGACCCCTCGTTGGAACGAGCTGGACAAGCTCGTTCCAACGAGGGATCACACGATATGGTTTTGTTGAATTTTTTTTAGAAATAATTTTTTTCAACTGCTGAATTTGCATATTGCGCGGGCGGATGCGGCCGATTCGTTGTCAAAGGGTTAACTCTTTCTACAATTCTTGTTGGATTTTGCGAAGTTTCGTGTGAAGTGTGCGCAGATAGATAGTTTATTAAAGCAATATAACACCTACATTGAGGCAGGTTGCTCATATGAAAAAAAATATAAACTTCATAATCTCTATAATAGTGCTGAAAAGAATAAGAAAACAATTTAACTAAAAAACAATCGAGTGAGAATAAAATATCCCGCGAATGTGGAGGCTAGTTTATCTATGTCGTGTTTTTTGTTGTTGTTGTTGTTGTTGTTGTTGTTGTTGTTGTTGTAATTTAGGGATAACTATGTTGTATTTGATTGTTTGGGGCCGTAAACGATGGTTTTACTGTCGCAAATTGAGTTTCGCCGGCGACGCGTTAGCCCCAAACAATCAAATACAACATAGTTATCCCCATTCCAATATAATTCGACTGAAAACGGAGAGAGTATTTGATCTCCCAACTATAAAACAACACCTTGTTGAAGACAACAATTTAAATCTAAAAATACAGTCTTCGTGACGTCATTTGGGAGTTCCAACCAAATCACGAAATATATTTTACGCTGCCACTATACAAATAGTTCCAATGGTTTTAGTCATTTTATTACGAATAACATATATTGGTATTGACATAATTGTTGCAGAACGAATAGTTCACCTCTCTTAGTGGTGAACGCACTTCTGTAGCTGTACATGTTGGTGCCACGAACGCAGGTGACAAATTAGAAAATGAAAGGACCGCTTGCACTTGAAGTCGATGTTATAACATCGCTAGCGGATCGGTCAGAAATATTTGGCCTTGAACAATTAAAATTATTATTGCCAGTTGTGAGAATTTTGGTTTTCCATTTCGCACATAGCGTCCATAAATTCTTCATCGTACCAAAAATTGCTATTTATAAATTATATTATAATGTAATATCACTGACTGGTTCCACACGGTTACCGTTAAGCCTGTCGGAATTTTTTCAACTCTCATTTCATTACTCAGCAGTCTCTGCCAAAACTCTTAAACATTAATATTAAACTTTTCAACTTCATCCATGTTAAGTACAAGAAAGTTAGAAAATGTTTTTCTTTTTCTGCAGAAAGTCAACGCGTTCACAGCGTTTGTTTACCTTGGATACTGTAGTCAATGACTCCAAATGGAACGAAAATAGAACGGCCACGAATACATCTTGACTTTCCTGAAATAGTTTTTGAAAACACAAAATTTCTGACAGGTTACGTCGATTTTACTGTCGCATATTTTATTGCTTAACCAATCAAATTTCGAGAGTATAGTAATTGTATTAGAATTATGCATCTCTCTCCCCGAAGAATAACAGGATCATGTTACAGATGGAGTTGATTGATGTGGGATTTTCATTCTTCATAATGAACTCAAATTGCTGGCGTTTGCTGGTTTTTATTAAGTCCGGTACCTTTTCATTAATAATGCCAAACAACTGAGCTCTGATGTTTGTATAGGCAGGGCAGTCTATAATGAAGTGCATCTCAGTTTCCACTTCGTCAACACAGATACACAACATAGCCTCTTTTCTGCAGAGATAGGGGGTTGAAAATGTCTTCCCCTTCTCAATACACAAATTGTGACTTCGTATTCTCAGTCTTGTAAACACATTTCTCGCTTCATGTTATTCAGAATAACAAAGATACTGCTCTAGTCTATGGTCCTGTTTGAACGTGCGATATGTTCGAAGTTTATTCTTGCCGTTTTTTTATCGTCGTCATAAATCTCATAAAAATACTCTTCGTACTCAATATTTATTTTTTCCTTTAATGTTCTGAGCTCCTTATCGCTTAAGTTATCGCCAGATTCTCTATAACGTTCTAACATTTGACTGTGTGCCCTATATTCGGATGTCAGTGTATACTCTGTAAATGCATCATGAAGGGGTGCACCTGGGTTAGAGGATAGTAATTTGACAGGGAATTTGAACGTTTTCAAAAGGGACTCGCCCAAAAGTGGGGACCTTCCAAGTTCCGAGTGCACGGCGAGGTTAGAAGAACTTTTATGAAGATGAAGTATAGATCTGCATCTGGAAAGGAATTTGTAATTCCGCAGTTTTTCCCGAGTTATGGCCCTTTATATTGTTGAATGCCTTCTACAATTGTACAAAAAGTATATCAAGCTAAACTATGGCACCAAGGGGTAAATTGTTATCAGATGTAACATGGTCAAGGGAAACGTTACGTTCAACATTGGCTGTGTTAACCCTCTACCCAAAGCAAAACAGGGGTGTACTTCTACATTTTCAGAGATATCGAGCCAAAACTTGGCACCTAGGGATAATTTTTATCAGGAGTAACATCGTCATGGTGAGGGATGATTAATTTTTTTATCTGGAATATCGTGGACATGGTGAATTCTACGTGTGACATTGCGTTAATCATCCAACCATTGACATTTCAACCACAGCAACACAGCGATTCACTCCTGGCAATTGGAGATGAAATGTGGCACCTATTCCATCATATATAGAAATTGTAGCACCTGTTCCATCATATGTAGAAATTAAGTTTTAATAAGAAAACAACAATATTCTGTCCTAAATGGAAAATAAGCCACACAAAATTGCAGTGCCAGTTCACAATTTCTTATTTTAAACATGTTATAGAAAGAAACGTCGATAGGATATGGAAGTCGTTTGACTATCTTGTTCGTATGTTACTGTATATAACTGAAGAGCTCGTAAGTTGGACATAGTGTAATTTCTGTAATTCGTCCCCGATGTACAATAATGTCAATAATTTAATAACATATTGAATCCGATGCCCAAGAGGAAACCCACAGACATTGCTTATAGTTTTCTTTCTGTCGAATATACATTTGCGATAACACCTCTCTGTCAAACTTCATAATCATAGTGAAACCTGTTGTGCTGATTCGTATCTCTAATTAGTAAGGACGGATATTGTATTTGGCTCAACCGAATCCTTGCTTCAAAATTAGAATGAGTAAATCTGTGTTTCGGCTTGAACATTGGACTCAGGTTAATAAATAGTCAGGGGAGTGTGTGTGTGTGGGGGGGGGGGGGGGGGGGGGGGGGATTGCAGTTCACTATGCTGGGGTGGGTGGGTGGTGAAACGGCTCAAAAACACATTTTTAGCTCAACTTTGGCGAAGCCAAATTTGAGCTTTTGTCATGGCCCGTCTGTCCGTACGTCAACAATTGGATACGGCTCGGGCTAGAGGCCGTATTTATGAACCGATCTTTACGAAACCTCTTGGGTACCTTTGCTATGACCGTGGGACGAGAACGAGTGTTTTGGGGTGCGGTCCGAAATTCAAGATGGCTGCCAGCCGCCATTTTGTACCGACGATGCAGAAATCTGTTTTTTGTTCAGAACTTCCATATGAAAGCTCTGATTTGAATAATTTTTTGTATGAATGTTTAGTACCATGGGATACATCACATATAATACAGGTTTTTTTCTTGTGCGTAAATTGTGCAAATTAGACTAATTTTGATGTTTTTTGGTGTTACTTTCAGCACTGTAAGTGCAAATGCCAATACGGCTTGGGCTAGAGGCCGTATTTATGAACCGTTCTTTACGAAACTTCTTGGGTACCTTTGGTATCACCGTGGGACGAGAACGAGTGTTTTGGGGTCCGGTCCGAGATTCAAGATGGCCGGTGGCAGCCATTTTGTACAAAATTAGGTGCAATCAGATTTTTGCACAGAACTTCCATATGAAAGCCCTGATTTGAATAATTTTTTGTATGAATGTTTAGTACCATGGGATACATCACATATAATACGTTTTTTTATCTCGTGCAGAAATTATGCAAATTAGATGAACTTTGATTTTTTTCAGTGCGACTTACACACAGTAAGTACACATGCCAATACGGCTCGGGCTAGAGTCTGTATTTATGAACTGATCTTCACGAAATGTCTTGGATACCATTGTTATCACCTTGGGACGAGAACGAGTGTTAGTGGGTGCGGTCTAAAATTCAAAATGGCTGCCAGTGGCCATTTTGTACCGAAATTAGGTCTAATCAATTTTTTGTACACAGCTTCTATACGGCTCAGACTAGAGGCCATATTTACGAACCAATCTTTACAAAACTTCTTGGGTACCTTTGTTATCACCGTGGGATGAGAGCGAGTGTTTTTGGGTGTGGTCCAAAATTCAAGATGGCCACCAGCAGCCATTTTGTACCAAAATTAGTGCAATCAGTCTTTTGTACAGAACTTCTGTATGAAAGTTCTGATTTGAATAATTTTTTTTATGAATGTTTAGTAACATGGAATACATCACATATTGTAAAGGGTTTTTTTTTCTCGTGCAGAAATTATGCAAATTAGATGAACTTTGATTTATTCAGTTCTACTTACACAATGTAAGCACACATGTCAATACGGCTCAAGGTAGAGGCTGTATTTATGAACCGATCTTCACAAAACTTCTTGGGTACCTTTGTTATCACCTTGGGACGAGAATGAGTGTTTCTGGGTGCGGTCCAAAATTCAAGATGGCTGCCAGTGGCCATTTTGTACCGAAATTAGGTCCAATCAGTTTTTTGTCACAAGTTCTATACAGCTATCAGTTTTTTGTCACAAGTTCTATACAGCTCGTTTTTATGAACTGATCTTCACAAAACTTCTTGGGTACCTTTGTTTTCACCTTGGGACAGGAACGAGTGTGTTTTGGGGTGCCGTTGTTATCACTGTGCTTTGAGAACAAATATTTTGGGGTTCAGTCAGACCCACTCTGGGACTCAAAGATTTCTTTTCTAGTTTAGCATTTAACTGTCACCCACCTTTACAATACTTTACCTATACATTTGTTACAGGCAACGGTCAGTATTTACGTACAGACCGTTACAATACTTTATATGTACCTTGGTAATCAGGTCATTACCCAGATGTTTGTCATTGCTGTGTCACATACTATACATGTACATGTCTTTGTCTTGACAAGTTGAGCTACAGTGTCACTGACACTTTCATTTCCAACACATTGCAAATTGTTTCCTTTGCCATTTTATGCCAAACTAAACACTTTAGACTAATAGACACACATTATAGCTCTATTAGTGGGTTGTATTGGTGGGTACGGTGAGCTATCTGGTCCACTGGGCCCTGTGCTGGACCCACGAATGTTTGAACCAGCAGTCTGTTCGGCCTTGAGTGTCTCAATTTCTATAATTGCATCTACATTTGTGTATTTAAACATTTCTTATAATCACAGATAATCAAAGGTCTTTAGGTTCCTCATGGCTCTTAAGAAATAAAGACTTTAAGTATACGTAAATTATTTTTAACATATATCAAGAATCAAGATATACAACTAACAGTAAAACAAATGGTTCATTTAACAATTGCACCAACCGGTGTTAAAATAAAAAATAAAATTAACAAAAAATTAAAACAAAGGCTCTCATGTCCCATTCGGATAAAATAGTCAGAACTTAAAGGGGCCTACGCAGGTTCCTGTGTCAAAAAGTGGGTTTCTATAAAAACCAATCGCATGGCATGTCCTGTGTCAAAATACCTCTGTAAAATCTCGGGGTCACGTAAGAAATGCCCAGAAACGCTAGAAAATGATCCTCCACAACGCAATTTTTACCACATGAATAAGCCTTAACTCTTTTGGCGCGGAATAATCTGCGAAACAGAATTCTTAGCGCCTAATATTCATCAGGAATTTTACAAAAAGTATAGGTTGTTATTTTAAAAGATGTTCTAATGATCTCATTGACAGTTTTTCAAATGATTTCCTGTATATATTTAAATGGCACCTTTATACTTTCAAGGGACGATATCGTTGTTCATGGATAGGACAAAATGGTGCATGAAACATAGGAATACGTATGTTTGTTTAACCCTTTACCCAACGAATCGGCCGTAATATGCAACTTCAGCAGTTGAAAAAATATTATTTTTTTTAAAATTTCAACAAAACCATATCATATGACCCCCCGTTGGAACGAGCTCGTCGAGTTCGTTCCAACGAGGGGTCACATGATATGGTTTTGTTGAAATTTTTTGAAGAGTTTGAAAAAATGATATTTAAAATAATAAATTTTGATATCGTCTGCGTTGTTGCAAAGGGTTAAAAGCACTTGGAAATGGACACACACAGTTGGCTAAAGTGACTACTGCAGTACCTTTCCGCGGTCTGCCGTCTGTCGACTTTAGTCGTCTGTCGCGCTAAAAGAGTTAAATAGTTTTTTGGTTCCACGCAAAAATACTATTTGAGCTTATTTATGTGGTAAGCAGGCTTTACTTTACGTCACTTCAGTAACTTGGCTACACCATGACATGCCAGTTTTAACGCCGGAGCAAAGACCTTGCATGTGGTTAGTTTACTGGAAAAATCAGGAATAAAGCCTAATAATACAAAATATTATTTATTTATTTATTTATTTATTTATTTATTTATTTATTTATTTATTTATTTATTTATTGGTGTTTAAGGTCACATACCTATGCACAATGGCTAATCGTGACCGTAAAATAATACAGGATATTACCAGTTGAATACATCACAATTTATGTATTATATTATCACGTATTGACAAGGCAGAAAAGTCTGGAAAAGTGCTAAAAAAATGATATATAATCCTGTGAGGGGTGGGTGTCCAAAATTATCGGAAAGTTTGGGTTTTTTTTTGTTTTTTGTTTTTTTTGCAGCAGCAGCAGCAGCATATGGGGTGGGTGTTCAAAATGACCGGAGAAAATATGCGGAAAATAAGAAAAATCTTTCGATTTAGGGGTGGGTGGGCGGGTGTGAAGGAAGGTCGAATGCAAAAACACGGCATCGTGTACTGCAAATTTTGTCCGACTTCTCCCCCCCCCTACCCCCCCCCCCCCACCCACCTCCCTGTAAATAGTTGGGGTGGGGGTTACTGCAAGGCACAACGTGTTAAAATCAAATTGTGTCCAGTTTGTCAGATGAAAGTAAAGAATGATTACATCATTATCGAATCACCTGTATGTAGCGCAACGGAACCGGGGTGTGTGTGGGGGGGGGGGGGGGGGCACGTATCTCTCGTTTTCTGTAGGCACGCTACACGTTGACATAATGTGTTATATGTTATATTCTCTGCAACTTCAAACAAATTTAGTTGCGTTTTAGGAATCCCACTTTCGGCCGTTTTTTGTCTGTTTTTTCACTTCAACAATCTTCCAACCCTAAGGCTAGTAGTAAGGGATGCCACTCTGGCGGACTATTTGCTAACACTGATATTCCTAAAGACAACCCTGGACCAACTTTTGTAACACTGAAATTCCCATAGACGATTCTGGATGCACTCTGGCGAACTGGTTTAACACTGAAGTTCCCATAGATGACCCTGGATGCACTCTGGCGAAAAGCCATTTCGCCAGAGTGCATCCAGGGACGTCCATGGGAACTTCAGTGTTAAAACAGTTCACCAGAGTGCATCCCTTACTCTGTTACTTCTGAGGCTAGCCTTCGAGTTGGAAGATGGTTGAAGTAGAAGAAATATACCGAATGTGGTATGCACGTCGAAAAGGAAAGATTGGAGAATATTTGTACATTTGCAAATAGAGGGGCCTACAGCTGTAAGATATGGAGTGACACGTGACAAAAGGATATTGTCAGACTCGAACTTCTGTCCCAGATATGAAATATTTTGACACCGAATATATCACCTCAGTATATTACATCTCCCATAACTTTTCCTTCCTCTACGGAAGCCGGTTAGTGCCACCTGTAAATCATTTTTTATGTCGTAATTACGACATAGCTAACTCGTAATTACGACATACTAAGTCGTAATTACGACATAGGTAACCTGTAATTACGGGAAACTAGGTATGTCGTAATTACGGCTTAGTGTGTCGTAATTACGACATAGTATCTCGTAATTACGAGATTGCACGGAAGCCGGTTAGTGCCACCCGTAAATCAATTTTTACGTCGTAATTACGACATAGTATGTCGTGATTACGACATACTATGTCGTAATCACGACATACCATATCTCGTAATTACGACATAGTATGTCGTAATTACGACACACTATGTCGTAATTACGACTTATTATGTCGTAATTACGACATAGCTATCTCGTAATTACGACATACTAAGACGTAATTACGACATACTATGTCGTAATTACGACATAAAAAATTGATTTACAGGTGGCACTAACCGGCTTCCGTATTCCTCTGATTAACTGAAGAGTACTGTACAATTTCCGATAGTTTTGCCCATCGAAGGTTCTAAAAATAACCGTACATTATACATTTTCTAAAAATAGCCGTGGAATACTTTTCGACTGACATAGACGGAGCACCACGCGCGCCTTTACGAGATTTTTTCCGGAATTTTGTAAAGTTATTTCTAAGATTTTCTCAATAATAAAAATGCTTGTATTGGGGAAGGTCCTTGACAGTACTAAGTGTAGTTAGGATTGGAATCATGATGGGTAAACAGTTTGTTTGATATAATATAATATTGTTGCACACCATGCAGTGGACTATGAGAAATTAGAGGTCCTGGAGGAAGAACAGTCCATCCGCGTTCGGCGTGTGGACCAGGGGCGTAGCTAGAATTTCCTATTAACCCTTTACCTAACGTAACGGCCAAAACCGGCCAGCGCTATTCTCAAAAATCGCCAATTAATTTTCAAAATATTTTCATTTTTTGTCTCAAAAACATAGGTTATGACCCCTCGTTGGAACGAGCTCGTCGAGCTCGTTCCAACGAGGGGTCATAACTTATGTTTTTGAGACAAAAAATGAAAAAAATTAGTTATTCAAGAATTTTTTTTGCAAGTGTCGTCTGCTTTTCATGTTAGGTAAAGGGTTAAGTAGGCCATAATTTTTAAGGGGCACCAGGTCGATGTATGCAACAGACATGTCCGAAGGCCGTCGAAGTGAGGAGGGGGTGGGTATGAATCTCCCATTGGTGGGAGCTCCATCAATAGGAGGACCATACCCACTCCACCGCACCTCAGGCCTAATGTATCCCCCTCCCACTGGGGGGCTCCTCCCAGAAAATTTTTAAAATTCAATGCCCTGAGAGTGAATCAGGGGCCCTCTGGTGCTTTAATTTTTCCATTTTGAGGTGAGGGCCACTGTAAGTTGAAGGGGGCGGGGGCATGACCCCCTAGCACCCTCAAACCCTGGCTGCACCTCTGTGCTATTCTTCTATTCTTCCCATAGGACCACTCTTTTGGCATAGACTAGTCATCTCCTTCACAAATACTAATAATATATCGTTTATTACTAACAGACCATTGTATCTAATATTTTCACAGACGTTTTAGAAAAGGACAAATCAAATAAACAAGTCCTGGAAATGAGACGGGTGCGAGTGCAATTGCTTCCGTCAGCACCCGTGTTTTCTATTTTACTGGAGCTAAAAAATGCACTCGTTGAAAAATGTTGTGGAGCGCTAATATACTGTGAGAGCATATAAATGTATGTTGTTTTGAGAAAGCATCACTCTGTGGCCAGTGGCAAGTTACTGTCATAATTCACCAATTCCTCATACTTGTAACCCCTTGAACCCGAGCGGACGCTTTTCTAGACAGGAACATGATAAGTCATGACATCATTAAAGAGGGTGGCTGTTCAGTAAATGTGTGGGGTAGACCAATCAATATTTTCAACGTGCAGCCTCGGGGCAATATTGATTGGTTTACCCCAAATAATGAATATGGATTCTTCTAATTGCTTCCATTGAACTGGCATGGAAGTTATTACTAGAGTTCAAAGGGAAAGGTTTCTGGTGTTTGGTAACAGTATTCCCTCGAAAATTCATACACTAACATTTTAAGGGTGCAATTTACTCCAGTTTCCGATTTCACGGGAGCTTAACACTGCACCCGTCAAGTTTGTTCATTTCTAGCACTGACAAGCCAGTCTGAATTACCGAGTTTGCGCACGGGTTAACCCTTTACCTAACATGAAAAGCAGACGACACTTGAAAAAATAATTTTTGAATAACTCATTTTTTGTCTCAAAAACATAGGCTATGACCCCTCATTGGAACGAGCTCGACGACCTTGTTCCAACGAGGGGTCATAGCATATATTTTTTAGACGAAAAATTAAAAAATAATGAAAATTAATTGGCCATTTTTGAGAATCGCGCTGGCCGGTTTTGACCGTTACGTTGGGTAAAGGGTTGAGTATGTGTCTTACCATGTTTTTTACAATGTCGAAAAGACAAAACAATAAAATAACTCTGTACCTGAAAGTTAGTCTGTTCACAAGTACATTCCTCTAAGGCCATGTTCCACGTTAGAAGGGGCGCGGTGGCGTTGCGGTAACCGGTTCTCATCAGATCACCGAAGTTAAGCAACACCGAGCCCGGTTAGACCTCGGATGGGTGACCGTCTGAGCGATCGATTCGGACTCCCGCGTTGTGTCCTTGGGCAAGGCACTTAACCCCGATTTTCCACATGGGGGCACGATGACGCCGTGTACTAAGGCGTACTGCACACGTCTTCAACCAATCTAAACCTGCCTGTGCGGAGTTACGATGTTGGGGAGCTGGCAGCTGCTCGTCGTTGCTCGGTGGTTCTCTCCGGGTACTCCGGCTTCCTCCACCCGTAAAACTGTAACGGTCATGATTAGCCATTGTGCATAAGTATGTGACCTTAAACACCAATAAATAAATATAAATATTCCACGTTAGAATCATGCTGAAAAATTCAGGCCCTGTAAGAGAAAATTCTATCCCAAACCAAGACCTTTTTTCAGTAGGAAAACAAACTTTCAGAACAATGAACACGAGCCTGGATTTGAGTAAAATTATTGCAGATCGTGTTTTAGGCTTGGACAGGAAATCCAATCATGCGAGACTCAAAAGTCTCTGCATTAGTGAAGCATATATCGCGAACCGCATGCCCTGTTGGAAGAAGAAGACGAATCATTCTAAACTTGAAACCGAGTCTCTCCAACTGTAAAGCGTATATTATTAGTTATCCTTGTGTTTTCCAGGATGTGTGGGAATTTACACCGGTTTGGGAACTCATACACCCTGAGGCGAAGCCGAAGGGTGTATAAGTTCCCAAACCGGTGTAAATTCCCATACACCCTGGAAAACACAAGGATGCCGGATTTATTTCCAAGAATTTTGGTGTACTTAATACTTTAACCTACATTGTGGGAAAAAACTGACAGAACAATTGTACTTTGTAAATTTCTTAACAAAATCAGACAAATATGGATGTCATTGGAACTGGCTCAATGAGCCAGTTCCAATGACATCCATATCTGTAATATTTTATTGCACAAAAATATTAAATTTCCTGTATTTTTATTTTTGTTCTAACATAACCGAGCAGAAAGTATGAATTGATAATTAAAAATGGGTACTTTTTAGCCATATAGCTTGCTCTCGTATATTCTTGTTTTTACACCGTGGTTAAACACGGTGTAAAAAAAGCCAATGTGGATTGCAAGTTACACCGTACCTCTCAGCCAATCAAAATGCAGTATTTTGTTTCATTTGGAAATAATTATCCATATTACGTGCTTCAGTAAGGAAAACAATCGTACCAGTTTGGGAAACGGAGTATAGAGAAAGCATGATGACAGATTGGGAAACTGAGGATGTGTATCAGTAAAATATTCCTCAGTCACTTTTTCACACTAAAGAAGACAATGCAATGATACCAAACTTGTGGGGAAAATATTCACTGAATCTTTGGAAATGCATGAAATCGCAATTCTGGATAACCCAGAATTATATAGAAGCTTCAAACATTACCTAGCTAGAACTCTCCCCCTGTTGAAAGAGGACTTGCGTCAGTCGGTTCGCGTCTGGTGAGTGGCCCATCCTGGTCATCCGGATATTTCAACCGGCCTGTGGCTCTGATGTGTATTTTTAGCTTAACTTGACATAGTCGAGATAAGCTTTTGCCATCACGCGTGCGGAAGTCTGTTAGTCTGGGAGTTGAGTCTGTTCACATTTTCCTTTAGCACGGGCTACACCCCGCAGTTCTTGTCTGATCGTCACGAAATTTCATATGCAGGTTTGGGGTCATGTCTAGATGAGAACGTCTCCTTTTGGTGGCGATCGGTTAACCGGTATGGCTGTCCGAGCCCAAAACCAGAAAACCATTAGCACAGTCTACAGGTCGTATTTATGAAGGGATTTCATTGTACCTTGGTAGGATGCCTCTGTATAATGCCTAGATGAGAACGTTCCCTTTTGGGCATGATCTGTCAAACGTGATGGCTGCCCAAGCCCGAAATCCAAAAACTTTTAGCACAATCTGCAGGTCATGTTTAATATGGCGGGATTTCATTATAACTTGGTAGGATGACTCCTTATGATGTCTAGATGAGAATTTGCCCATTTGGGCGTGATCTGCCAACCGTGACGACTGCCCGAGCCCAAAACCAGAAAACCTTTAGCATAGTCTACAGGTCATATTTATTGAGGAATTTCATTGTAACTTGGTGGGTTGACTTCATATAATGTATAGATGAGAAAGTCCCCTTTTGGTCCTGATTGGGCAACTGTGACGGCTACAGGGACCCGAAGCCCGAAAACCTTTAGCACAGTCTACAGGTCATATTTATGAAGAGATTTCATTGTAACTTGGTAGGATGACTCCAAATAATGTCCCATTTTGATCGCGATCATTCAGCCTTGATGGGCATAGGCAAAAGGTCATATTTATGGAAGGATTTCATTGTAACCTGTTAGGTTGACTCCAAATAATGCCTATATGATGACACCCCCTTTTGGTCGTGATTGGCCAACTGTTATGGCTACAGGTGCCCGAAGCCCGAAAACCTTGAGCACAGTCTACAGGTCATATTTATAAAGGGATTTCAGTGTAACTTCGTAGGATCACTCTAGATGATGCCCAGATGAGATTGTCCCCTTTGGTTGCGATCATTCAACCATGATGGCTGCCCGAGCCCGAAGCCCGAAAACCTTTAACACAGTCTACAGGTCATATTTATGAAGGGATTTCATTGTAACTTGGTAGGTTGACTTCATATAATGTCTAGATAAGAAGATCCCCTTTTGGACACGATTGGGCAACTGTGACGGCTACAGGGGCCGGAAGCCCGAAGCCTTTAGGGCAGTCTACATGTCATAATTATGAAGGGATTTCATTGTAGCTTGGTAGGATGACTCCAAATAATGTCTAGATGAGAACATCCCCTTTTGGTCGCGATCAATCAGCCTTTATGGCTGCCCGAGCCCAAAGACCTTTAGCATAGTCTATAGGTCGTATTTGTGGGAGGATTTCATTGTAACTTGTTAGGTTGACTCCATAAAATGCCTAGATGATGATATCCCCTTTTGGTCGTGATTGGTCAACTGTGATGGCTGCAGATGCAAATCTTGAGCACAGTCTACAGGTCATATTTATGAAGGGATTTCATTGTAACTTCGTAGGATCACTCCAGATGATGTCCAGATGAGAATGTCCCCTTTGGTTGCGATCAATCAACCATTATGGCTGCCTGAGCCCGAAGCCCGAATACCTTTAACACGATCTACAGGTCATAATTATGAATGGATTTCATGTAACTTGGTAGGTTTGACTTCATATAATGTCTAGATGAGAACGTCCCCTTTTGGACACGATTGGGCAACTGTGACAGCTACAGGGGCCCGAAGCTCGAAAACCTTTAGAACAGTCTACAGGTCATAATTATGAAGGGATTTCATTGTAGCTTGGTAGGATGATTCCAAATAGTGTCTATATGAGAGAGAACGCCCCCTTTTGGTCGCGATCATTCAGCCTAGATGGCTGCCCGAGCCAAAAAACCTTTAGCATAGTCTATAGGTCGTATTTATGGAAGGATTTCATTATAACTTGTTAGGTTGACTGCATATAGTGCCTAGATGATGACATCCCCTTTTGGTCGTGATTGGTCAGCTGTGATTGCTACAGGAGCCCGAAGCCCAAAAATCTTGAGCACAGTCTACAGGTCATATTTATGAAGGAATTTTATTGTAACTTCGTAGGATGCCCAAATAAGAATGTCCCCTTTTGGTTGCGATCATTCAACCATGATGGCTGCCCGAGCCCAAAGCCCGAAAACCTTTAGCACAGTCTTCAGTTCATATTTATGAAGGGATTTCATTGTAACTTGGTAGGTTGACCTCATATAATGTCTAGATAAGAACGTCCCCTTTGGATGCAATTGGGAAACTGAAGGCTACAGGGGCCCAAAGCCCGAAAAACTTTAGCACAGTCTACAGGCCATATTTATGAAGGGGTTTCAATGTAACTTGATAGGATGACTCGTTTTGGAATAATTTCACTGTAACTTGGTAACTTTCGTTGATATACGTTATTGTGAGGGCCACATACATTAACTGTGAGGTCATATTAACCCACCCCTCAGCTCTTTAGTACAGTGTACACCTCATATTATTTTTATCAAAAACATGGAATATAGGGAACAGATATGAACATATTCCCAATTATCACAATTCTTGTCTTATTTCATAATCCTTTCATAAACATAGAACATTATCCTTTTAATCAAACAACACACAAGTTAAGCTACAGTGTCATTGACACTTTCATTGTAGTTGTAATTGTAAACTGAACAGTATCTTTTTTTCATTATTTCCAGATCATATTGTTGCCAGCGCCGATTATTTCAAACAAGTTTTAACAGAGCAAGGTGCCAAAGTGAAAGAATTGCAAGAAAAAATGGATGAGAAACTGAGGAAACGTGGGGTATGATTTTCATGTGGTCGTGGTGGTGTTTTGGGAAACAAATTGTCTATTTTCTTTGAAGCATATCAGACGACCATCACACCAACTGAGTTTGGAGGTCCTGTGATATTCGTCTTCAGAAAAACAATAAATTGGAATATTTCTATTCAGTAATTCAGTTGCTCTGCACCATGTGATGAAAAGTAGGAAGGCTTAGTCTCGATATTAATGTATGTTATTTCATCACATCGCATCTTATATTATCTCTTTAAATTTTAAACCCTTTCATCTTTCTTTTCATTATCTCCCCTTCTCAAACTATTGTTTTCGTTTAGTCTACCCGTTATAAAATAACTGTCGGTGGCATAGTGACTGGTTGGAGAAAAACATGTTGTGGTGGAGTGCTGGGAAGGTGGGGGTGCTCATGGCATAACCATTTCCTCATTACCTCCCTTTCAACGTCAATAACCTCAACTTCAACCTCATTATCCTCAACTTCATTATCAGTACATTCAACACCTTTAACACATTCATCACCACTGACCGATTAAACAATAAAATTAACTCCATATTTTTGTCAAGTGTGACATGATCCATTCCCAGATCTCGTCTCATTTTCAATTTCACTTTGCTTTAGTCTCCATTCTGTTGCCGTGCCAGTGGTTACATGCTAAAATTATTGTGTTGAATTGGGAGGAACTGCTCGGTCTCTGGACAAACTTTAAAGTCACTGACCAAAATTCATGTAAAAAACAAGAAAGCCTCATATCCTCATATCACATTTGTTATGAGAAACTTTAGTTGAAGACATAACTTCTCTTCTGACACACACGCTATATGCTTATTCTAATGGGGTCAGCAGGAAGACGGTCAATCTGGCCATGCTGTCTCCCAACAGAATATGATTAATTATACAAACAATCAATGTAAACACATTCTGAACCACAATGATTGTATTCTGTTGAATAAAATTTACTTAGTTACTTACTTACTAAGGAGTCTCGCACATCTAGTTTAATCCTTTACCTAACATGAAAAGCAGACGACACTTGCAAACAAAAATTCTTGAATAACTAATTTTTTCATTTTTTGTCACAAAAACACTGGTTATGACCCCTCATTGGAACGAGCTCGACGAGCTCGTTCCAAAGAGGGGTCATAACCTATGTTTTTGAGAAAAAAATGAAAATTAATTGGCGATTTTTGTGAAAAGCGCTGGCCGGTTTTGGCAGTTACATTGGGTAAAGGGTTAAACTAAAAGCCAACATTTTCCTTGCTCATATTTCACATTCAGGCAAACGCAAATAATATTTTGTTTATAAACAAATTTGTTCTGTCACATATTATTGAAGAGTGCCTTTGGGCGTGGTGCCTGTGGCACTCTTCGATGACTTGTTATAAAACAAATTTTGATGAACAAATTCAGACCCCCAAAAATAATGCAGCACTCAACCAGTTAAAAATTCGAAATCAGATGCTCTTTTCAAAACATTTGAAAATATACTCAAACTTCAGTTTACTTATTTGGTTTCAGAGTTTAATTTGTGTCACACATTTTTTGTACTGGAAATTTGTTCCATACAGGGGAGACTCAACTTTGAATCATCTCCGTTCTTGCCGGGATTCAAATTCATGCGCAAATCCGAATCGATTCCCGCAAATGATTCTCGCAAGGGAAACAATGTGAATCAACTTAGATTCGCGCAAAATGTTCATTTGATTCTTGTCGTAGATTCTAAAGGTGGTTTTAACAAGCCAAGCGAATGCTCTGTCTTTGCCCCCTCACAATAAGGTAAAAAAAACTACACTTAGCAGTGGTGTATAGTGAAGTCTTGGCTGCCTATATAGGCAGCCAAGACTTCACTAGACACAACTGCCACGATACTGTAAATTCCATCAGCCAGACCACCAAAAGCCTGTATGTTGGCTGCCTATATAGGCAGCCAAGACTTCACTAGACACAACTGCCACGATACTGTAATTTCCATCAGCTGGACAACCAAAAGCCTGTATTTTGGACCATGTGTTCTATGCGAACATGTGTGAGAAACTCGACAAAATGGAAACTGGGCCCATAAAGGGAAAAATCTCTGAAAAAAACTATGACGTTTGCCCTTTACTATTTTGGCATATGTAAATGTTGCCCTCACATAACAGTATTCTCAAATTCAAAATATTTAAGAACTGAAAATTGATTCTCGCAACAGGAGCTCGCGAGAATCCAAACTGATTCTCGTGAATCGAGGCAAATTTTAAGGACTGGTTGTTCCTTCTGTCTCAGAAGATTCACGAATCTCTTTCTGAATGCATGTTTTAGATCTGCCCAGAACGTATCCATGGCATTCAAAGTTCTCTTCGTGGTCATGAACCATTCTCCGGAATATTTAAACATGTACAATTGATACTCCTCCAGAGAATCGAAGATAAAATAATTATTTTCTGGATCTATCGCGTGTCCGTAATTCATGGAAGCGTATTGGTGCCAACAAGTATAAAAAAATTGAATGTCATAAGTCCTTATGATGAGATATTATCTCATCATTAGGACTTATTATCTCACCATTAGGAGATTTTAGAGATAATATCTCCTAATGATGAGATAATTATGTCCCAATGATGAGATAATATGTCCTAATGATGAGATAATAAGTCCTAAAGATGAGATAAAAAGTCCTAATGATGAGATAATAAGTCCTAATGATGAGATAATATCTCCTAATGATGAGATAATATCTCGTAATGGTGAGATAATATCTCCAAATGATGAGATTATGAAATACGGAAGACTATGAAAAACGACTTTCTGATCATTCGTATCCATAATGATACCACATCTAGGACTATCTTGACTATTATCGTCGTTCTTGTAACAGAGATTTAACTTCCCTTTCGAATCTTTTAAAGAGGGGGCGCGGTGGCGTTGCGGTAACCGGTTCTCATCAGATCACCGAAGTTTAGCAACGTCGAGCCCGGTTAATCCTCGGATGGGTGACCGTCTTAGCGATCGATTCGAACTCCCGCGTTGTGTCCTTGGGCAAGGCACTTAACCCCAATTGTCCACATGGGGGTACGATGACGCCGCGTACTACGGCGTACTGCACGTCGATGGTGCGCATGTCTTCAACCAATCTAACCCTGCCTAAATTATGATGTCGGGGAACTGGCGGCTGCTCGCCGTTGCTCGGTGGTTCTCTCCGGGTACTCCGGCTTCCTCCACCCGTAAAACTGTCACGATCATGATTAGTCATTCGTGCATAAGTATGTGACCTTAAACACCAATAAATAAATAAATAAATATCTTTTAAAGACATGCTTTTCAAATGGGTTTCCTTTTTGATATTCATTCTCATGGTATTGTTTTACAAAACATTAGTATTTTTTTTAAAATTATGACCAAAAAGGGTTTCATTTTTTGTATTATTACAACCCCGTAATATATACTTTAAAAATGGTTTTGTTTCTTTAAATTTAAATAGAAAAATGGTGTAAACGAGGATGTTGCGCATCAGACACTGGAATTGATTACAGGCCTGAAAATAAGCAGTCTGACATTTGCAGAATGAGGTCCCCAGAGGGTGAATTTAATGATGCTTCCCATACAGTGAACCAATTTATCCTCTGGGTACCTCTTTCTGTTTTGTTTTGAGACCTTGATTCAGATTGAGGTTCACTGAGGATAAATTTAGTGATGCTACCTTGCTGTGCAGGCTAGCATCACTAGATTCACCCCTGGGAACCTCATTTTGCAGATGACATTCTGCTTATTTTCTGGCTTGATTGATTATCTGGTTACTTCTGGTGCGAAGCAGTAAACTGTGAATGACTGCACACGCAGAAATTAACTCTTTCAACACGAGAGGCCGCTTTTCTGGTCCAGGAGCACGATACGTCATAATTTCATTAACCCTTTACCTAGCATGAAAAGAAGACGACACTTGCAAAAAAAAATCTTGAATAACTAATTTTTTTCATTTTTTGTCTCAAAAACATAGGTTATGACCCCCTCATTGGAACAAGCTCGTTCCAATGAGGGGTCATAACCTATGTTTTTGAGACAAAAAATGAAAAAATAATGAAAATTAATTGGCGATTTTTGAGAATAGCGCTGGCCGGTTTTGGCCGTTACGTTGGGTAAAGGGTTAAGTAGGATGGCTACTAAGTGAACGTGTGTGGGAGAACAATTAATATTTTCAACGTGCAGCCATGAGGCTGCACGTTGAAAATGTTAATTGCTCTACCCCCAAATAATAATGGATATGAACTCTACCAATTTCTGCCATTTAACTGGCATGGAAGATACCACCAGTGTTCAAAGGGTTTAAGTGCTGAATTGAGACAATATCTACGGGATTTTGTGTGTTAAGTCAGTTGAAAAATTAGAAATTTTGCAGTTTTTATCACGGGGATTTCACTCGACTATTTGATATGATTTTAACTCATGTCAACATTCTCGATTTTGATGAACAGCAAACAAAAAAAAAAAAAACGCGGAGAATCGATCAGATTATCGTGGAATTTGGTGTGAATGTCCCTGGGATTTACATAATAAAAATAATTCGGTATTTATATTCATATTATGAGCGGTACAGAGAAAGCATGTCATTTTGAAGTAAAATGATTGAATAGAAAAATACTTTCGACCCCTTTGAGTTTTCTGCTCTCCTCGTACCACAGTACATAGCATCTTTCAAGTTCTCAATAAACTTTTTCCATATTAAATGAAGACATTTACGTTTCTTCGTGAAACATGTCTTCCTGGGACACATTTTAAGAGACCCCAACACACATTATCAGATAAACTTTGAAAAAGTGAATGGCTATTTGCAAGACATAGGCATTCATGGTAGGCATCCTTCGGGAGGAGGGGAAGATTTGAAGATTAAACCCCCACAGTACTAATGGGCGGTATTGGAATTTTTAGTTCTCTATCGGTTTCGGTATTTTTAGAGTGCTATGTAACTGCATGGTTCGGTATTTGGTATCTGACTTGATTGAGATTTGCTGATAGAACAAAAGGGGAATTCGCACCTTGAAAAAACAGAATAAGTTGTCCTTGTATCATTCTACCACATCGCCACAAAATTAAAAAGAAAAATAATGCCACTGTCAATCATCCCATCTATAATAATTCCATGACTTGTTCCAAACACACCTTAACTTTTAAAGACCTATCAGCAAATGCATGAATGGTGTACAGTTGCACAAATAGTTTTGGACACTTGTCATTGTAACTTGGTGGGATGAGTCCGTATTATGTCCGAATGAGAACGTCCCATTTTGGTCGCGATCGGTTGCGTGGGCCCGAAATCCGAAAACATTTAACACAGTCTACAGATCGTATTTTTGAAGGGATTTCATTGTGACATGGTAGGATGACTCTGTATAATGTCTAGATGAGAACGTCCTATTTTGGTCTTGTTCAGTCAACCATGTCGGCCACAGGAGCACGTTACCTAGATTCCTTTAGCTCAGTCTATAGCTTGCATTTATGAAGGGATTTCATTGTAAATTGGTAGGATGACTCGGTATAATGTCTAGATGAGCACATCCTATTTTGGCAGTGATCGGTCAGTCGTGACCGCCACACAGGCACGTGACCTAGATTCGTTTGGCACAGTCTGCAGTTCATATTTATGAAGCGATTTCATTGCAGCTGGGAAGGATAATTCGGTATGTTGTCTAGATGAGACTGACCTATTCTTATTGAAAACATAGCATGTGGGAAACAGAAATTAACATATTCTCAATTATCACAATTCTTGTCTCATTTCATAATCCTTTCATTAAACATTGAATATTATCCTTTTCATCAAACATTACACACAGTCAAGTTAAGCTACAATGTCATTGCCACTTTCATTGTATTGGGGTTTAACGATACTTTCGACAGCCAGGACACATTCGACAGCCAGGGCCACCTCGTGTCGGAGTTCAGTGCTTAATGCTGGTAAGTCTCGCACCCGTTCATGGATAATATTCCAACTACATCATCAAGGCATGCCTTCCAGGAAGGCATGCCTTGATGATGTAGCTGGAATATTTTATCAGTCAGGCCTTGTGGCGTCACAGTCGGAACAATCAAGTTTACAGCCCCTCCCTTATCGACCACCTTCAAGGCGCTCAGAATTCGATTCGAGATTCGATTCGAATCGAAAATGTGTGATTTGCGGGCCCAAATTGGCTATATCGTTGACAAGACGACGAGTTTGAAATTTTCATTTTGTACAGTTTCAAAATAATAATGTTATCCTTCCTTTCA
Source organism: Pictodentalium vernedei (assembly GCA_031216915.1). Taxonomy (NCBI): domain Eukaryota; kingdom Metazoa; phylum Mollusca; class Scaphopoda; order Dentaliida; family Dentaliidae; genus Pictodentalium; species Pictodentalium vernedei. The sequence continues at coordinate 435,225,838 of CM062290.1, read as the reverse complement.
GAAGTCATTCCTAGAACTCATTACCTCTCTTCTAATGTTTCAGTTTACCTGGGATCAACCGCATGCACTAAAATGTTTTGAGGGGTTGTTGTTTTGCGGTTGTTTTTGTTTTTTGTCTTGGGTTTTTTTTTAATGAAGAATTTGAGTTCTCGGAAGGCATTTCTAGAATTCATCACCCCTCTTCTCGTGTTAAGTTTACTTTGATTGAGCCATATGCATTAAATTTGTTGTTTGTTTGTTTTTTCCAAGTCACTTGACTCTTGTATTCTTCATTACCTTAATCTTCTATCAGAACTTTTAAACGTGACATCTAGTGATTGGAGAACTTGACGTGCTAACATAACAGCTGCACACATACATGTAACTTGTATATACGTGTCTGCATATGCGGAATGTTATTTGGGTATTAAGATTGCCGAGAGAAACAACAAATCCTTCCATTAACGGAATGTAAAACTCAGTTTTGAAATCTGCCTTTGATCTGACAGAATGAATGAGATAGCATTAGACAATAGTATACGAAGCTGACTATTTATTTTTAAAATGTAATTTTGTCCACTTTGACTTTCCTTGTCTTGTCTTTTAAGCTGAAAATACATTACAGTTGTGTTATAAAACACCATTAGGAAATTGTGTAATGTATGGATAATTTCGTTCGTCTTCTGTACTGGTAAATTAAATTAGTCAATGAGAATGACGATCAGCATGGCATCATTTCACTTCAAAGCTTCTCATTATCCAGCTTTCTCCTCTGTGAGTTTCAATCCATTCTCGTCAGATAACAGATATTAGCTAATCACACTCTGCTTGGAACAAATAGCTAACAGGTATCATGTAAAAGTTATAAATTTCACTATATAGAGAGTAATCTCTTGACTGGACTGGTTACGTGGAATAATTCATGAGAGGTGAGGGACGTTGTACAAACACGAGTGCGCGAATGCGCACGAGTGTTTTACAATATAGTCCCTCGCCTCGAATGAATTATTACACGTAACCAGTCCAGTCAAGCGATTACTCTGTTTATTACTTTTCATTATTAACGATAATTATATTATTTGACCCTTTGCCTAACGTAACGGTCAGCGCTATTCTCAAAATCGCCACTTTATTTTCATTATTTTTTCATTTTTTTTATCTAAAACATAGGTTATGGCCCCTCAGAGGAACAAGCTCGTCGAGCTCGTTCCAATGAGGGGTCATAACCTATGTTTTTGAGACAAAAAATGAAAATAATAGCTATTCAAGAATTTTTTGCAAGTGTCGTCTGCTTTTTCATATTAGGTAAAGGGTTAAAAAAACAATGAAGTTCACATTACACCCACGGCAAAGCGTCTTCGTTTGCGCGCAAGGATACATGACACAATTGTTGATTGCATAATTCACTTGTGAAGTTATCGTTTATAATCAAACCCGGAAATCCCACTTTGGAAAGTAATAAAAATAAGGAAAACTTTCGTTGTGTTGTTGTCTCAGTAGAGACATTTGACATTTTTTCAACTTAGTATTCGTCATGAAATACAGTTTTGTTCTCCAGCTCAGGAGATCAGTACAGTGGCCCTTCAGTTGTACTGAAACAGATAGAATTTTTGGATCTATTTTGAGCAACAAAAAAAGTGTAATAAAAATCAGCTTTAGTTCTCTCTTTTCTGCCTTGCTAATGTTATTAAAATGAAGACACTTTAAACAACGTCTCCCAAGTTTGTTTTCTGTTAAGGATAGCACTTGAAGCCCAGAGTATTCGACCAGATAAAGGTCGAGGGAACGAAGCCCGAGATCATTGTCTCTCCAAATAGCCTGGGCCAACTTTATCATCTGACTTAAAACCCACTTTATATTAATTTCTTGTTTAAATGAGAAAACTTGAAATAACTTTATAATATTAAGGAGAAATAAAATTGGAAATGTGTACAGTTTGATCGATAAGTTATCGTTCGGGTTGGAGCCCGGTGGCTCAGTGGTAGACTGTTGGACTTCTATGCTAGAGGTCCGGAGTTCGACTCGCGTTGTGCCCTTGGGCACATTTGGCCACAAGTTGTTCTCGTGAAATATTATTTTATTATCAGTTCTAGTACGAATACAGTAGCAGACTTCCAAGAACCAGTGATGCCTGTTGACAACTCTATGAGTTTATTACATATGTGTTTCGTGTTCTATACAGCTCAACTTTCATTTTGATGTATAATTTGTGTATATTTACATATGTAATCAACTCATAGAGTCGACTGTAGGCACCACTGGTTCCTGGAAGTCTGCTACCGTATTCGCACCAGAACTGATGATAAAATAATATTTCATCAGAACAACTTGTGGCCAAATGTGCTTCATATATCCAAGAACAAAGCTAGGCATTCAAAACACTTTCGAATACAGCGATAGGACTGCATTTGAGAAAAGGACAACACTGTCTGCATTTTTTATTGAAGATGGTTTCCATGCTCGACAGATATGCGCAAATCACTCGATACCACGAATTTCCATCGAAAAAGAAAATCGTAATTCTCAGAAATTTCAACAGGTGTCATGATACCTTGCGTTGAATATTGCAACTGTGCAATCTGTATCTAATAACAGTATACTGTATGAAGGCGATCTTTTTCATTATTTGATTTTACACCGCGTTATTTTTACATGCTTTTTCCGTCCGATGACGTCGATCGGAAATCGAAAGTATATTCTTTCGTAAACAAAAGCAAAGGCCTTGGAATTTACCCCCATGCAGCTCTGTCGCCGTGTTTTGAAGAATTTTCATCCCCTAGCTTTGTTCTTGGATATGTAAAGCACATTTGGCCACGAGTTGTTTTCGTGAAATGTTATTAAATTATCAGTTCTGGTGCGAATACGGCAGCAGACTTCCAGGAACCAGTGGTGCCTACAGTCGACCCTATGAGCTGATTACACGTGTGCTTCGTGTTCTATACATCCCAACCTTCATTTTGATGTACATTTTGTGTATATTTAATTGGAATTGAAGGAATGTCAGAGGTGAGAAATTTCAAAATAAACAAAATTTCATTACTTATATAGGCCCTTAAACAATAGAGACCCGGTCTTCCATGAAATTGTTGTTTCTGCAGGTGTTTTCTCGGGGTATCTGGGCCGAACACACTTTGGATAGCATCATCACAAACTGGATGTCGATGATTGTATTTGAGAGAGCCCTTCGTCCCTGTATACATCAAAAAAGCTGTTTTCTGTTTACACCAACGTCATTAAAATATTTACCACTTTCACTTTTATTTCGTTTATCACACAGTCACACGCTAAAAACTAAAGTGTTAAAAACTACACTTGAAGTGCTGTATTTAACACTTACTAAGTGCTGAACTAGCACTTTGTTCAAGTGTAGATATCCCAGAACTTGACAGGTGTTACAATAATACCACTTGACAAGTGTAATGTCGCGACACTTAAAAGGAAACAACGCATATGACGCGAATCAGACTCGAACTCTCGAGCCTGATCCGCGTCATCTTCGTTATGTCCTTTTAATTATGTACCCACCAAGCGCAAATCAAATTATGGACGATTCCGGAAAAACCACCAATGCTAGACACATGGGAAGTGCCATCCATTCAAGTTTCATATGTCTGACGATTGTAATGTGAAAGCATTGCACTTTGAGTGTTAAAATCAAACCCTAAGAGTTAGAATGGGTTTAACACCTTGAAAGTGTCAGTTTTAACACTTTAGTTTTTAGTGTGCAGAATTCCAGTGCTAAGCTAATATATAGCACTGTGAAGGAGTCGATTGCGATATATCGATGTCTGTCTCAACCAGCCAAGTTGTAGATTCGTTTTTTACTTACTTTCATGTGATTATAGTGGGCGCGGTGGCTCAGTGGTAGACTGTTGGACCTCTATGCTAGAGGTCCCGAGTTCGATTCCCGTTTGGAACGACCTTGGGCAAGGCAATTTATCCCGGTTGCCTACATGGGGGCACCATAACGCCGTGTTGTACTAAGGCGTACTTCACGTCGATGGTGCACATGTCTTCAACCGCTGTAACCCTGTTTGAGCGGATCTAAAACAGAGTTAGAATGTTGAAGAGCTGACAGTTGCTCGTCGGTGCTCGGTGGTTCTCTCCGGGTACTGAGGCTTCCTCCACCCGTAAAGCTGTCACGGTCACGATTAGTCATTGTGAATAAGTATGTGACCTTAAACACCAATAAATAAATAAATCAATAAATAATTCGTTCTGATTGTGGTGGCTCAAGACCCGATTGTGTTACGAATGTTCCGATATATTAACCGTCTTTCGATATATCGATATAAACGGTATTTTTTTTTTTTTTTTTTTTTTTTTTTGAATATCGTGCAGCGCTATTTTATAGATGTTTTACTCTAAAGTTAAATTTACTGTATTTTGGTAACCTTTGTGTCTTCCACCATTTTGGCAGTTTATCCACACATTTTCTGCACTCTGGACTCCGATTGATCTATTCTGAATGATATGGTCAATGGGAGCCTGGTTTGTAGAAGATTTTCGGCGATGAAATTCCACAATCTCACCCAGTTATTCCATTGGCTGGTGTTCATATTGTATAAGTCGTGTCACGACCTTTACTGCCTTCTTTAAAAAACTTCCAAGTTCGAACTATTTCGGGTGCATGGCTTGCTTTCAATGAAGAATCCTTCCACGATGACACAAGTGCCATATCGATTAACCCATTCACACACGTTTGTCGTTCTGTGTTTATTACACGCCTTCACGTCTATAAAAAAAACAACAAATATTATAAGGACACTCGGCAATTCATTAGACAACTATCAACAAAAAGAACACATTTTATCGCCAACCCAATTTACGAGGGGAACCCGTGTTACTATTTCGTTCCATGAGTTCCAATGTGTTCTATGTGCCTACTGGCACATAGAACACATTAGAACTCAGGAGACGATTTTCTGCTATCACGAGCGATTCAAATTGTTTGCTTGGCATGATTTGTAGAAAATTCCAGTGAAATTTCGCTTCTATTTAAAAAATAGTCCGTTAACTATTTCGTTTCCGCATATATGTGCGGAACAGATTTTCATTTCCGCGTGGTTTAGTGTTGCTCAAGATGGGGTTTTCATAGAACAGGCGTGTGTGTTATAAAACGTTTGTTGACATTGTGTACCAGCTATTTACTCCGAAGTAAGATTCCTTTATCTCTTATTCTTGGTAATGGTGTTTCCGAACGATAAAACAAATATTATTCTTTGCACGGCACACACCACGGTTTGTAGCGTGCAAAAAAAATTGTTGTTGTAGCAAGCCTGATTTCTCCATGGACCGGCCTCAACACTTTTTTTCAAGCGGGAACCCCTGATAAAAGTCACATCATCAAGCCTGATTGGTCCAGAGTTTTAGTCCAGTGGTAATTTGGTTCGCATATGACAGATCACCGGTACTTCTCTCACAATATGTTTTTGAAATATCAGGCTGCTTCCATAAAAGTCTTTAACGATGTTTTTTTCTCTCTCTCTTTTTGCAGATAGACTCTGAATTTATGGTTGGAAATGGGAAACCTGGTGAAGCCATCATACATACTGTAGGAACAGTGAAGGCCGATATGATTATTGTTGGAAGTCGTGGCATGGGTACCATCCGGAGAACGTTACTTGGCAGCGTCAGTGATTATGTGTTACATCATTCAACTATACCAGTGACTGTTTGTAAACACCCCAAACATATTCCTATTTGAAATATGATACATGTTATGTTGATTTGTTTGGGATTATGTTTTATTAAATCATCAACTGAAATACTGAACAGCTTATAATGAAATGTGTCTTAGTATGAAGCAACATGTCGCGGAACACTAGACACCTTTATTCATACCTTTTCCGGGACATAGCGTCCTAACTCCTACATAATAATGGTGTTCGCAGTGAATTGATTTTTAAAGGTGCTGTTTACGTCATATTCATAAAAACACCCACCACAATGCTTTTCATTTACAATATTAACAGATTAAGGCAGTCCATTAACTCTTAAACCGCTGAGTTATTTTAAAATATTTTTCATCAAATCTAGTCATGGCTGCTTCCAGGGATGTGGCTACAGGGGGTTTGGGGGGGGGGGGGGGGGTTAGTCTCCCCCACACCCCAGCTAGGAGTATTTTTTTCAATAGTTGGAAATGCCGAGGTCAAAAATCAAATAGTTGGAAATTAAATAAATTAACGTTGTTCATAAAAAATATTAAAATTCCAACTTAATGATGAGAAATTTTGATCTTTTATTTCCAACTGGAAACTTGAGTTTCAAATTTCCTATTCTAAAATTGACATTGGCCTCAAAATTTGGACTCGGACATCAATCCAGTAAATTTTCTGACCCAGACACATTATAAATGATGCTTTTTTCCGTTTCAGGACTAGTGAAAATGTTCGGAAGGGTTCAAAAGCATGTGTATATATATATATATATAATCACTTTAACCCTTTACCCAACGCAGACGATTTCAAAATTCATTATTTTAAATATCATTTTTTAAATTTTTAAAAAAAATTTCAACAAAACCATATCATGTGACCCCTCTTTGGAATGAGCTCGTCGATTTCGTTCCAAAGAGGGGCCACATGATATGGTTTTGTTGAAATTTTTCGAAAAATAATATTTTTTCAACAGCTGTATTTGCATATTACGAGGGCGGATGCGGGCGATTCGTTGATTAAAGGGTTAACAGATACCACCCAGCCCTGCAGTGCAACCACCTATCGAAGCTACTCACAGCTGGAATTTACACCGGTGGCACCCCCCCCCCCCCCCTCCCCAGCTGAAACCCTCTAGCCACATCCCTGGCTGCTTCATAGCAGACATGACTAGACTTGATGAAACATTCGTGAACATTTCACACAAGAAATCATTGGTAGAATAATATATACAATTGACAGGGGAACATTTGATTAAATATCCTCCAATTTCGCTTATTTTAACAGCAAGGATAGGAATATTCGTCAGAAACGTGCACGGTGTTATAATAAAGGGAGTGTATCCCTGATTTATCTTGTCAAGAAAATCGACTTTTGCTAAATTTATCCCCCTTGAAATTATTAGATGAGTGAGTTTCCTTTTGTTACTTCTAATAAACGAAAACGACCACAGATAGCTCTTTGTTTTCCTTTATTAAAAGTAACGAAAGGAAACTTGGCTTTTTATTGTAATCCAATTAAAAGCAACTAGTTCACCGATAATCCGTCATTAGGTCCCTTTCACACAATGAACGGCGACTGAAAAGAATAGAGTGGGGTATTACGTCACTGCAGTCTTGTGTTCTTTCTATTAGTTTTAGTTTTCTCTTATCCGTAGTTACTCACAGATATATCATATAACAGAATGTTTCTGTGCCCCTTAATGTGAGAGTTCACTATACGATTGTTTCCTTAGAGTGTAGTTTCTTCAACCCTTTACCCAACGCAGACGATATCAAAATTTATTATTTTAAATATAATTTTTTTTTAATTTTTCAAAGCATTTCAACAAAACCATATCATGTGACCCCCTCATTGGAACGAGCTCAATGAGCTCGTTCCAATGAGGGGGTCACATGATATAGTTTTGCTGAAATATTTTGAAAAATTTAATTTTTTCAACTGCTCAGTTTGCATATTACGCGGGCGGATGCGGGCGATTCGTTAGGTAAAGGGTTAAACTGCTAATGGTACGAAGTTTGAACGGTTGGATTTTCTCACAAATGGACTCGTCGCCGTAAATTCTGCGAAAAGGTTTTTTGAACGTCCAACGAATTTACGACAACTATTAGCCAGTCATAATTCTTATCAGTTGTCGTTCTTGATGGGAAAGGTGTCCATCAACAATATCTATCAACATCACACTTACCATCATACCTACCATCACTAAGTGTCCTCTTTGGCAATTTGTTTAGCGAATATGTTTTTACAGTTATTTGCAAATTTTCAATCTTCCCGGGAAAAAAATAGCAAATCTCATCTCCCAGACTTTTATATTAATGTATTTGTTGTCACGATGCGCACCACGATGCGCACATCGTCGATATTATTATTTATTTATTTATTGGTGTTTAAGGTCACATACGTATGCACAATGCCTAATCATGACCGCGACAGTTTTACGGATGGAGGAAGCCGGAGTACCCGGAGAGAACCACCGAGCATCGACGAGCAACTGTCAGCTCCTCAACATTCTAACTCTGTTCAAGCTCCGCTCAAGCAGGGTTACAGCGGTTGAAGACATGTGCACCATCGACGTGCAATACGCCTTTGTACACGCGTCATCGTGCCCCCATGTAGGCAACCGGGATAAAGTGCCTTGCCCAAGGACACAACGCGGGTCGTCCCGGACGAGGATCGAACTCGGGACCTCTAGCATAGAAGACCAACAGTCTACCACTGAGCCATCGCGCTCCCATATCATCGATATATTGATCTGGAAAGAGTTGCAGAACATAAAAAGATGGTGAAAACGCCGTTTTCTTATTTTAAATGAGTTTCGACAGAGAATAAGAGTCAAACTTACAAACTGATTCGGAAAAAATTGTAAAAGGCCAGCTTAGACCTAAAAAAAAAAGTTAAAAATCTGTTTCTCAGACCCTCCTGCATGGTACTTTTGGCGTCCGCATGCTCTCTTTTTATAACCAATGCAAACTTAAAAAAATAAAAATTAAATGGTTTATGTCTGATGTTTGACCCAAATTAATAAAATTGATAAATTTGTTCCTTGAGTGCAATAAGGCTTTGCAATGCTTTAGCATTGCAAAGCCTTCTGCACTCAAGGGGCAAAATACACCACAACCAATGCTATTCTGTAGATTACGAGGCCTAAAATAAAGCAAGAACATGGATTTTTTTTATGGCAAAGAAATAATAACAAAAAATATAAAATAAAATAAAAAACAGCCCGCATGAAATTTTCCAAAAAAGGCATGAGAAACAGAAGATCTACTTTGTAGGGCCTTATGTATTTTTATACTCCTCTGCGGGAATATGCCTGACGTTTCGGAAATGATGCGCTCATCATTAATACAAATTCGTTAACATTTCGAATATTCAATTTTTATATAAAATTCCCATACCGGGGTGTTAAATTAACTGACAGCTTTTTGGAAATTAAGGGGAGCTAACTTTCCTTTACCCAACGAAATGGCCGCATCCGCCCGCGTAATATGCAAATTCAGCAGTTGAAAAAATATTATTTTTCAAAAAAATTCAACAAAATCATATCATGTGACCCCTCATTGGAACGAGCTCGTCGAGCTCGTTCCAAAAAGGGGTCACATGATATGGTTTTGTTGAAAGTTTTTAAAAAATTTGAAAAAGTGATATTTAAAATAATAAATTTTGATATCGTCTGCGTTGGGTAAAGGGTTAAGGGATGAACTTTGTTTTGGTGTGAAACAATGAAAAAAGAAAGTTTAACAAGAAAAAAGGTAATTCAACGAATATTTGTGCTGGCGGCTAATTTCAGAGAGAAAAGAATATTGAAACAGTTTCCTGAGTTCCTCTTGAGCTAATGATATGATTATAAAGCCGTATGCACTAACTACGTTAACTATAAAATGGATACCCCACTACTTCGAAATGGACCTAATTGCACTCTGCAAGTCTCAGAATTTACAATAGCAGTAAAAAAAAAAAAATGAGGGGCGTCATAAATAAAGGATCTCAAATGATTTCATATTTTCGAAATAATTTATAAGTCAAGTTCACTAAATTTGTTTTGGGTCGAGGTTTACCGAAGTTTACCGAGGCTCAAATCGATGCAGTGGACGAGGTTTATACATTCAGTGTATAAATTTGATACCCTTTCTTCATCACGTGATTGTGAGGACAACGTGGCGTGTCACGTGGATAGGCCCAAACTTAGGAGGGGGCCGGAGGCGAGGTTCGCACCAACCTCGTGTGTCGGAAATTCTCATTGTGCGTCGGGAAAATTGTTGGCCGGTCGAACTCCATTTGCCCTGAGAGTCGCAAATTAAAACAACAGTTGACAATTTGACGAAATTATAATTTTCATTGTGCAAAAATTCGGTAGATTTCGTATATCATTTCAATTCATTTGTATTTAAAGTGCTCGTTCGTTTGTTTGTAGCGGTATTATCATTTTAAAGATACTGAGTCAAAAAAGAAAGTATAATAAACTTTGAGGAGCATTTTTTTTAATATTATCGACTTTTATGCCAAACACATTATTGTAAATTCATATTTCGAATCTAGCTGTATGAATTTGCATAATTTCATGTTCTTGCTGTTGCCAGCGTCACGCCAGGACGTTACAGTTCAGACATGGGGTGAAACGAAAAGTTCACACGTGCAGATAATAGCGTGTATGTCCACCGTTTGATTCTTGGATGGCAATACGTCGACAGCGCATGGACTTGATAAGTGTCTGGGTGTCACCCCGTGGTATTGCATTCCACTCCTGCCTTGGAACATTACGTAAATCGCCTAACGTCTGAAGATCACGAAGTCGTATCCGACGGTCCTTTTGATCCCAAAGATGCTCGATAGGCGACAAATCTGGCGAAAGTGGGGGCCGGGGAAGAAGTTCGATGCTCTGCTCCTCAAGAAAGTCACGACTGATACGCGTCACGTGACATTGGGCATTGTCTTGCTGGAATAACTGCAATCCGACGTTAGCGTTGGACAGCGGAACAACAACAGCGTTAAGAATTTCGTCCCTATATTGCTGTCCATTCAGTTTACCATCGATGAAGATCAACTGCGTTCGATGTGTCAAGGAAATTCCTGCCAAAACCATTACACTACCCCCGCCGAAACGCAAGCATCAAAGAACCGTTCTCCTTGTCTACGGCGCGCCTACCATCAACGCGCCGTAGACAAAATCGTGATTCATCACTAAAAAGAACTGTGCTCCAACGCCGCTAAGTCCTGCGAACACGTTGACGTGCCCATTCCATTCTGACGGTACGATGATGTTGGGTAAGGATTGTTCCGTGGTAAGGACGCTTACTTTGGATGCCGTGTTCAGCGAGTCTATTACGGACAGTTTGTGCACTGATTCTATTGTTAGTTCTACCAGAAGAAATTGCTGCTGTCATCGTCCCTCGTCGCCGGAAGGAAGTGATCCCGCAATTGAGACGTCCTTATGTGTCGGTCTTGTGCAGGGGTCGTAACTCTTGGTCGACCTGAACACGGTCGGTTGGCAGTAGATCCAGTGGTTCTATACCTTCCAATGAGACAGTAAATAATGGCCACAGTGACTCCGAACTCAGCAGCGAGCTCATCTGGTGGTATCCCAACCTCAGGCATACCAATGGCACGCAACCTCTGATTTTCGGTTAACCTTGGCATTTTTTTAAATGTAAGACAAAAACTAGCGTGTTTTCTCAATAGCCCAGGCTCTCTAGCACAACATAACACAAAGAAAATCGTCAGCCACCCATTCAAGTTGACATTCTCTGGTAGCGCGTGCTATTTTGAAATCCGTAGAAAAATTGTATGCGGTTGGGTGGACAACAACAACATGTCACTGAACTTTTTTTCACGACTTCTTGTCCACAAACATGCAACATGAGAACTATTATATTTTATCCTTTATGCTATTTTTTTCACTTTTGTTTCTGTTATACTTTCTTTTTAGACTCAGTATATATAGAATATACCCATAGTAGCTCGGTGTACCAAACGTTCACCACTTCACCACTCGTGGTGAACATTTGGTACACCAAGCTACTTTGGGTATATTTTATTTATACCATGATCGTCAGATTATTAAGAGTCGCTATTATTTTTTCTCGATTTTACTGAGCAGCAGCCGAACATTCGAGCGAATTTGTTTTTGTTTATATGAGCATCGGTGGGTGGTACTTCCGCTGTCAATTTGATCACCGAAACGAAGTAGAAAAAGAAACAGAGCCTTTTTCATTTTAATAACATAATAACATACTATTTCGAGTTATGGATACTTGACTAACATGAGACAATGCATGTTTGTTAATTTTCGGTCTTTTATGGGGTAAACTCATTTAAAAACGTAATAAATATCTGCAAGATAGATTTGCTTTTTGACTGTTAGCTTTATTTAACAAATCAGCCAGATGCTTTCTTGAAGGGTGTTCCATATAATATAAGGATCAGTGCATGTTTCGTGGCTGACTACGCCCATATAGTGCTCAGTCAGGTGGTGTAGTTCCCGACGCTTCCTTAACCCTTTACCCAACGGAACGCCCAAAACCGCCAGCGCTATTCACGAAAATCTCCAAATAATTTTCATTATTTTTTTTATTTTTTGTCTCAAAAATATAGGTTATGACCCCTCTTTGGAACGAGCTCGTCGAGCTTCGTCCAAAGAGGGGTCATAACCTATGTTCTTGAGACAAAAAAATTTAAAAAATTAACTATTCAAGAATTTTTCTTTTTACAAGTGTCGTCTGCTTTTCATGTTAGGTAGGAGTTAAATATAATTATGAAGAAATGAGTGACAATCATGTGTTAGAAATTATTCTAATTCTTCCTTCATTGACGATGCCAGCTACGGTTAAAACTGTCACGAACCGTGCGCTTATCTGGGCTTAATTGCGCGTAGGAATTGCGCGCAATTGCCATATCGAATGGCATCCAAAGCACAGCAGGTTCTCATGGTTACTCATAGCAAACACAGGCAATGTTTCTTCAGCCAATGGACCTCCAGGTGACCCTTGTGCACAGGCCATATGTACAGAATTTGATAGCCTTACTATGGTCATAACGCGTAGATTAACGCACAGATCGACGTGCTATTTGTGCGCATTTCATGACAGGACTTCTAGTTTTACCTGTAGCCTCAGACATTTATTCTCGGAAAGCTCTCTATGAATTATTCAGTGTGAAGTGCTGGTGCCGTCAATGGAAAATGAAACAGGTGAATTTTTTTTATTTTCCTGCAACAAAAATAGACGATTGATGTTGGTGGAGTGTAATTAGCGTGAGTTGATTATATTAGTGGCGGCGCCAGAGTTACATAAGTGAGGGGGTACAGTTGGGTACTGCCCGCCGCGCACCCCTCCCGAAGTTGAGAAGATTTTTAAAACTTACGTTGTAAATGATGTTCTCTGGAGCATTCTCAGACAATTAAATTAAAACAGTTTTATCCTTTTGAAACTTATTGGTCAGGTCTTTCAGTTACAGAAAACGCCGTACGTGGTGCCATTTTAACGGAAGAGCGCTGTTGTAAAGTGCGAGCACAAAGCACCAAACGACACTCAAATCGAAAATGAAAGTAGGCTGTATTCCAAACGGATGCGTTGCACGCTCTCGATTCTAGCATTCCTCGAATACTCTTAAGCGGTATGTTTCAGACCGTTTGAACGCGGCACGCCTTGTTGCAATTTGGGCCCTCGACTCTTGTTTGTTGTTTGTAGCTAATGTGTGTGGGGGGGGGGGGGGGGAGGGGGGGAGGTGCACACACAAACATAAATTAAAAACTTCTCTGATTTAGTGCACTTGGGAATAAGGAATTAAGCATACCCACCATTACACCACAACGTTCAATACAAAAATTAAAATGATAGTATTTTTTTACTACGCTTGGCGAAAAAAAGTGGAGGGGTAAGTACCCCTCCCCCATACCCACCCCCCCCCCCACCCCCCAATGGCGCCGCCACTGAAATTTTAATTTATATAGTTTTATTATATAAAATAACTGGTTATTGTTTGTTTACTTTTCTCTTTGTAGAACATTACAAGCTTTCGACAAACGTTTGTGAGGGGCCTTTATGTTTCTGTATACGGAAAATATATTTCTCAAAAGTATAATTATGAAATTAAGTAATTCCATCGTTTTTATGCTTTTACTGTATGTTAATTGGATTTTCGAGTTTATGGAATATTTTTCACTGACAACGTGGCTGTCCAGAAAGAGAATTTTGAGACAGCATTACTGAACATGTAGGCATGTACACTCAAAGTAGAATATCGGTGACAATTGATAAAAATCACCCTGAACCCGAGAGTCACCACATAGATGCATTACATTTTAGATCACTAAGGGATCCACCTGTCCCAAGATAGGAAACCCCGCTCACACGACGGAAAATTTCTAGCTGGGCGAAATGACGGAACCACAGACTTCAAAGTTATTTAACCCTTTACCTAACGTAACGGCCTAAACCGGTCAGCGCTATTCTCAAAAATCGCCTATTAATTTTCATTATTGTTTTCATTTTTTGTCTCAAAAACATAGGTTATGGCCCCTCATTGTACTGGTAAAATAGGACTCGTGGCCAACGTCTGGTATGGAGGTACTTCAAAACGGGCAGCATATGTATTGGCTAAACTTGGCTTCATATGTATGTTCCGTCATGAGATGCTGAAAGCAACTGTTGAAGTATAAACTTCAGTTTATAATTTCCTGGTTCATTTTCCGGTTCCATTCTTATTTGCAGATTCGTATCTTATGTTATGTTGTGTTCGCAGTTATGAAAATACAAGCATCCGGTTTGAAAAATCACTCACCGTGTTCTCCTCAAATTTTTACTTCATTTAACCCTTTGAGACGTTAATTCATTCAAAAGTCACTGGGAATTCAGTTTCTTCAACGTTTTTCAAACTGCGACGTCAAACGTCTAAAAGTACGAATAAGATATTTTCACATCAGTGATTAACTGGTTGAGGGCTAGATTGTTTTTGGTGGTCTGAATTTATAATTCAAAACTTGTTTTATTACAAATTATTGGAGAGTGCCTATAGGCACTCTCCAATAATTTGTAATAAAACAAATTTATAAAACAAAATATTATTTGTGTTTGACTGAATATGAAATACATGCAAGGAAAGTATTGGCTTTTGCTCTGGTATCTTCATTTTCTGAAAGCCCTGATAGTGGCTTCTAGCACTCAACCAGTTGAGATATCTTGACAGCATGATTATATTAGTTAATTATTTATTATTATTTGTTTATTGGTGTTTAAGGTCACATATTTCTGCACAATGGCTAACCATGACCACAACAGTTTTACGGGTGGAGGAAGCGGGAGTACACGGAGAGAACCACCGAGCAACGGCGAGCAACTGTCAGCTCCCCAACATACTAACTCCACACAAGCAGGGTGAGCATTGGTTGAAGACAGGTGCACCGTCGACGTGCAGTACTCCTTAGTACACAGCGTCATCGTGCCCCCACGCGGGCAATGGGGGTGAAGTGCCTTGCCCAAGGACACAACGCGATTGCCGCAGGTGGGATTCGAACCGAGGACCTCTCGGCTTGCAGCCTGCACCTTTACCTCCTGGGCCACCACGCCCCCATATAAGACGTACACAAGTATCAAAGGGTTAATCCGCCAATCATACTTATAAAACATGCCGAGTATCTTCAACACCAATAAATAAACAAATAAACTGTAGTGAAGTTTACGAAAGAGTTTAACCCTTTACACAACGCAGACGATATCAAAATTTATTATTTTAAATATCATTTTTTTTTTAATTTTCAATTTTCAAAAAATTTCAACAAAACCATATCATGTGACCCCTCATTGGAACGAGCTCAACGAACTCGTTTCAAAGAGGGCGTCACATGATACGGTTTTGTTGAAAGTTTTTTTGAAAAATAGTATTCTTTCAGCTGCTGAATTTGCATATTACGCGGACGGATGTGGCCGATTCGTTGTTTAATTTAATAAATTAGATCTGGTCTGAGCCTCTGCGAAGTCCAAATCAAAATTACTGTCTAAATTTAATACATTTCACTATAAAATGGGAACGAGTTGAAGATTCTATTCATCACTTAATCACATACCTGATCAATGATGTCGAAAGGAATCGAGAAACAAATAGCGCTGACTATAAGGTCTCGAATTATGAGGGTTAAACACCAGGTTAGGGAGCTCGGTGGCTCAGCGATTACGGTATTGAACTTCAAACCGAGAGGTTCACGATTCGATCCCCGCCAGAGGTAACTGCGTTATGTCCTTGGGCAAGGTACGTAATCCCGATTGCACACGCGGGTGAACGGTGACGCTGTGCGCTAAAGCGTAATGCACGTTGATGGTGCGCCTGTCTTCAACCAATGCTAACCCTGCTTTTGGTATAGTCTGACACTTGCTCGTCGTTTCTCGGTGGTTCTCTCTCCTGGTGCTCCGGCTTCCTCCACCCGTAAAACTATCGGATACGAGATGACCATACCCGTTAAAAGTGTCGTTAAACTCCAACAGATAAATAAATAAACAAATATATAACACCAGGTTAGACAGTGCGACTGCGCATAAAATTAGTCCTTAGTGATGTAGGTGTTTTGGGGCATTCTGTTGGACCTAAAGGAATTTTATTGAAACAAATGGTTCAAAATTTAAAAAGTCATACTTTTTTCACTACGTAGCACACAAAATTTAAACAGACGACCAGCCATCAGGGTTTTACTTCTCCGCAAGGATACAACTGCCTAAGAGTAGTGCTACTTCCGGAATTCCATTGAATGATCGCGCTTCATCACTTTTAAAATATGAGTTTGATGTTCGTAAAAAGGGCCAGGCCTTTTATAAGTGATAAATTACAAGTTCAACACTGCCATTGAAAGTATATTTTATCTATTACAAATATTGCAAGCCTTGGAGTTTACTGTGTCAAAATAGCGGTCCCCGAGGAAGAATAGTCCACGCGCCATGTGGATTATTTTTTCCTCGGGGACCACTATTTTGGTGTATTCAATGACATGCCGCGCATAAATTATTATATTATACGCTAAACGATAGATTACCGAATAAATTGCGGACAGATAGATATCGTGTCCCCCACTGTGAAGATATAGAAATGTTCACTTTCACGGAATCAATCAAAATGGCGGCTTTCAAAGCATCACTTCAAGGTGAATACGAGTCAAATTATCACTGGAAATGATAAATTAAAAACGTATAATGAAAACAAATCTAGTGTTTTTGAGTGGATACCGATCATTTCCAGCAATAATTCAACACATACTCACCCTTGAATTGATGCATGAAACCCGCTAGTCCAAACATGGCCTGAAGGTCCGTAATATAAGATTTTGGTTTGGTACGTCCTTTCAAAGGACGTACCAAACCAAAAACTTATATTACGGACTTTCAGGCCATGTTTGGACTCTGAAAGTCCGTAATATAAGATTTAAAAAAAACTTATATTACGGAATTTCTGGCCATGTTTGGACTAGACACCAGTCAGTTGAACTCTATTGCAAGACGCCATTTGTTCCGAGAAGAAATCAAATCACTTCCGCGTATCAATGATTCAATGCGCTGTTTACTTTCCTGCGTCAATTCAAGGTTGCAACGAGTGGAATTATCAGATTCTTGTAAAAAGCGTATAATAAAAAGATCGCGAAAAATAAACATTTGTTTCGGTCACTCATGAGATAATTTTCGGTATCCACTCAAAAACACTAGATATCCTCCATACATATACATTATGACCATATGCAGGTCCTGTAATTTGTATCAGATTCGAGGTCGTGTTTACAATCAGATCGCAACGAGCCCGTCAGGGCGAGTTGTGATCCGATTGTAAACACGACCAAGAAACTGATACAAATTACAGGGCATGCATTTGGTCGTGATAATACATTCATCTAACAATCCCGTTACATAATGACTGTGTTTACATTTTTCAGTTTAAATTGGGTTGGAATTGGTCAAAATTTTGAATTTCACATTTTAATGCATAATGACAATGCATATAATGATATTATTTGTCATAGAGCGGTGTTTACCGGAAGTTGAATCTATATGATACGGAATCAGAACGAGTCGTCTATATGATACGGAATCGGAACACATAATGTGATACGTACCGTTTCTCGTGGTTTTCGGGCCAAAATCTAGATGATTGTTAGATCATAAAATACATCGAACAAACCTGGGAAGGCTCTTCCCTCCCATCAGGAGTCCAGTCCAGAGTACACTGCCTATTATCAATGACCTTGGCCAAGACAAGTATATTCATTCTTGCACTTAAAAATTAACAATCAGAATTCCGGAGAAGATCTCTTAGAAAAGCGCATTGTGCTCTGCCAGTCGAACATCCGAGAGTATTTCAGAACTACTTTTTAAAATGTGAAAAGTGTACGGTATTGCGAATTATTTTTAAAGCCATCCATAGGTAAAACTATTGGACGCAGCATAGTTCCTCTCGGCCAATCGGAAAAAGGGAAAGTCACGTGACATATAATATTTATTGTTAATACCAGCCTCTGGTGATCCTTTGCCTTTTACTTCATTTCAGCTTCCAATCATTGAATAATACCATTGTACTGCTTATGGCGTCGCAACAAATCACCACATCGTCTCTGCGAGCTCTAGCGTGCTAAACCCATGTCTGGTGTTGATGCTTGCAGTATGAGATCAGAAGCGTAGCCAGCCCAAAGCAAATGAGGGAGGGGAGGGGGGTCAAACTCGCAGAGCCTGGCTTAGCTCCATTTTAATGGGAGGAGGGGGTGAGGGTGGTGTGTACGGGAAAAGCTTTCCAAGTCTTCACATCTCAGAATTTTACGTCCCTAAAGTTTGAGCTAGATAACCAAGGTAACAATAATCAGGGTTTCCACGAGAGGGAAATAAGTGTATTCCGGATATGGGGCGGCCAAAGGTTGTCGATGGGGGTTCTTGAACCCTGGAATTCAAAATTTTTCTACCGCGGGCCGACCATGGTTCGGCCTGTGGTAGAAGAATTTTGAATTCCAGGGTTCAAAAACCCCAATCTCCGTGCATCTGAGCGGATATTTTGAGGTTTTTCATGTATTGACGGGTGTCTACCTTTTCACAGACACAGATATTAGGACAAGCAATCTACAAATCTACAACCTAACCCCATGGACCTTACCACCCCCCCTACGATTTTTATGCCCTTTTTGGGCATATTTCGAGGACCAACTTTTGAAGGAAGGTGGTGGGGACAAGTCCACCCCAATCCCCCCCCCCCCCCCCCCCCCCCCAGTGGCCACGCCACTATATGAGATGGATTCTTTATATCAGTCTCAGTTGCTAGTAATACCAGTAAAAGAAAATTAACAGAGGAATTTTTATGCTTTCATCCAACAAACCATTTCCATTGAACATGCACCAAATCAACTTTGCATTCAAAAAGGCTCAATTAAAACAACTCCAATGATAAACCCTAGCAATTCTTGGCTTACCATCCATCGCAATGCAAATTAGAACCTTTTTTTATTATAATAATGTGTTAAAACTTAAATTAGCATAATTTTGAGGGTCGTAAATACTCCGAGACCTCTATAGTAATTTTGGTTTGGACACCATAAATAAAAGTGGCGGTTATACAGTGGAGCCCACCTAATTGGACATCTCTTAATTGTATATCCCTGTTAACTGAATATAATTTCCCAACACAAAACCATTTACCATACCTCCAGTACAAATTTGACCTGTTAATTGAATATAGGTTATAGGGTAAACTCCTGTTAATTGAATAAAAAAAATCTTGAAACCTGTCGATAAATTACCCTGACTCTCCCCAGTTTTCCTTTGTTTAAAGACCTATTTGGCCTCAGCACATCCAATACAGGCATTTAATCTATTATATCCTGTTTGACAGAGCTCATGGAGCACTGTCAAACAAGATATAATAGAATAAATGCTAAGTTTATCTCTAGAATACAGGAAAGTGGCAATCCCTGTTAATTGAATACTCCTGTTAGTTGAATAATTTTCATTGGCAAAATGGCTATTCAGTTAACAGGATTCCACTGTATTAGGGTTTTCAAGTTTATAGTTTTAAAGTGAATTAAACTGAACTATTTGTTGAGAAGAAATTTGCGCAGACCTGCATAATACGGCAGCATATTAGTCTGCAACAGTGGGCTCCCATCAAACAGAATGTCGAAAAACACACCTTCCCATTCATTTTCATGCAAATAATATGTAATATTGTATTTTTATTCTGATTGATAATGTCATCCTCTGTAAAATAATTTAATAAAAGATCCATGAGTCATTCCAGTCTGTTAATAATTCTGTAAGTTGGTTTGCTTGATGAAGACATTAAACGGATTTAAGGAAAAGAAATATAATATATTTTTCTTCCAATATTCTCAGAAGCCACTGGATCCGACTGCCAATTTCGAAAGGCAGAAGCTCCCCAACATACTAACTCCACACAAGCAGGGTTAGCATTGGTTGAAGACAGGTGCACCATCGACGTGCTGTGCGCCTTAGTACACAGCGTCACCGTGCCCCCACATGGGCAATGGGATCTTGCCTCTAACGACGTATCACTACAAATGACCTTGCACAGTGAAGACTCTATTCGTGGCTGTTCAAAATTGCAGACTGCTTTGTGGAAAAGGTACATTTTAATACCCGACTTGAATGATTTTTGAGAATTCATTTCTTTTACAGTGTGTAGATGTTAGGTGTAGATTAGAGTTTTTGTTACACGTCTGTTCTTTGAAATCCCCATCTACATGAACACTAAACCATGCGAAAAATGAAAATCAGTTCCTCACACATGTGCGGAACGGAAATTCCACTGGAATATTCTACAAATCGTGCACCGCAATTACAAGTTGAATCCCCAGCGATAACTAAAATCGTTCCCTGAGTTCCAATGTTTTTTATGTGCCGGTAGGCACATAGAACCCATTGGAACTCAGGGGACGAAGTAGTAACACGGGTTCCCCTCGCAAACTTGGTTGGCGATAAAAATGTTTCCTTTTTGTTGATAGTTGTCAAATGAATTGCTAAGTGTCCTTCTAATAATTGTTTTTTTTATAGACTGGAAGGCATGTAATATAAACACATAACGACACGCGCGTGTGATCAGTTTAAGGGCCTATATAAGTAATGAAATTTTGTTTATTTTGAAAATACTCACCTCTGATATTCCTTCAATTAAAATTAAATATGCACAAAATGTACATCAAAATGAAGATTGAGATGTACAGAACACGAAACACATGTGCAATCAACTCATAGAGTCCACTGTAGGCACCACTGGTTCCTGGAGGTCTGCTGCCGTATTCGCACCAGAACTGATAAATTAATAATATTTCACAAAAACAACTTGTGGCCAAATGTGCTTTACATATCCAAGAACAAGGCTAGGGGATCAAAATTCTTCAAAACACGGCAACAGAGCTGCACTGGGGAAAATTCCAAAGCCCTTGCTTTTGTTTACGTTTGAGTATACTTTCGATTTCCGGTCGACGTCATCGGACAGAAAAAGCATGTAAAAACAACGCCGTCTAAAATGAAATAATGAAAAAGATCGCCTTCATACAGTATACTGTTATTAGATAGAGACTGCACAGTTGCCATATTCAATGCAAGGTATCATGATACCTGTTGAAATTTCTTAGAATTACGATTTTGTTTTTCGATGGAAATTCGTGGTATCGGATGATTTGCGCATATCTGTCGAGCATGGAAACCATCTTCAATAAAAAATGCAGACAGTGTTGTCCTTTTCCAAAATGCAGTCCTATCGCTGCACTCGAAAGCATTTTGAATGCCTAGCTTTGTTATTGAACATCTGAAGCACATTCGGCCACGAGTTGTTCTTGCGAAATATTATTTTATTGTCAGTTCTGGTGTGAATACGATAGCAGACTGCTAGGAACCAGTGCTGCCTGCTGTCAACTCTATGAGTTGATTACATGTGTTTTTCGTGTTCTATACCACCCAACCTTCATTTTGATGTATAATTTGTGTATATATAATCTGAATTTAAGGAATATGAGAGGTGACAATTTCAAAATAAACAAAATTCCATTACTTTTATAGCCCCTTAATCGATATGGCTCATGTGTCGCTCTGTGTATTTACCTATCCGTTTCCACTCTGGCCTATCTGTTTGTGTATGTTTGTAGCTGTCGATGTCGTCGGCGTATGCGCGATTGTAGTGTGAATCTTGAGTGCTGTGCTTGCGAGTCGGTCGGTCGGGGCAGTGCAAACCGCGAGCATTACCCACAAGCCGTGTTGATATCTGTTCTGGGGACAGATGTCGGGCGGTGAACATATTTTATGCAACTCGTCACACTTGTGCTGTGGTAGAGGCTTTGAGTTGCCAGAGGTTTAAATTAAACATGAATTTAAATTTTACAACATCATTAAACATAAACATTTACAACAATATATCCAGTGAGTGGATTTCTATCACTCTGTTAACCCTCTGCACAATGATGTTAAAATATAAAAATTTCAAGCAGCAAATATTTCCCATAATGCAACTAGGCACTTAATCAGTTCATTCTTGTTTGACAAAGTTCAATGAAAATGTCAAACAAGACTGAATTTGCTGAATTCGAAGTTGCATTGTGAGAAAATTTGCAGGATTAATTTTTTATTTTTTCAGCATCATGGTTAAGGGTTAAACTGCACTGTAATACTCGAAAATTATGATGGAATCTTTGTGTACACAGCTGTTAGTAATCAAGTTCACAGGGTAAATACAATACAGTAAAATCCAATATAGTTTTCACTAAAAATAGTAACTC
Organism: Pictodentalium vernedei; assembly: GCA_031216915.1. Lineage (NCBI taxonomy): Eukaryota > Metazoa > Mollusca > Scaphopoda > Dentaliida > Dentaliidae > Pictodentalium > Pictodentalium vernedei. Next base: position 435,203,458 of record CM062290.1, on the reverse strand, counting down.
AGAACACAAGTCACAATATAAATGTGCAACTGGCAGAACTTTCCGGAACGACCCGCGTTGTGTCCTTGGGCAAGGCACTTTATCCCGGTTGCTTACATGGGGGCACGATGACGCCGTGTACTAAGGCGTTATGCACGTCCATGGTGTACATGTCTTCAACCGCTGTAACCCTGCTTGAGCGGAGCTTGAACAGAGTTAGAATGTTGAGGAGCTGACAGTTGCTCGTCGATGATCAGTGGTTCTCTCCAAGTACTCCGGCTTCCTCCACCCGTAAAACTGCCACGGTCACGATTAGCCATTGTGCATATGTATGTGACCGTAAGTACCAATAAATAAAACATTCGGTAGTATACGTTACGATACGTTTAGCCGGCGGATACGGTGTCACGTGAGGTGAAGTGGGAAATATTATGCTTGGCGTTATTAACCCTTTGAGACATTAACTATCCTGACGTTCAAACGTCACTGAGATTTCAGTTCTTAAACGTTTTTCAAAATGCGACGTCAAACGTCGAAAAGTACAAATAAATAGACAATAGTTCACTGCTTGGAGTAACGTACGGTGTTTATTCTCGAGTGGGATGCGGAAGGTTATTTTCACGAGGCGCTAGCCGAGTGAAAATAATCCCCGCATCCCACGAGAGAATAAACACCGTACGTTACTCCAAGCAGTGAACTATTGTGTTTATTATATTTCCCTGATAATATCTGCAACACAAATACCCCTCTTGCGTCATCCAAGAGCAGTTTCCCAAGGTCGCTCAATTTGTTTTGACGGTTAGAAAAATCGGCGCATGAACACAAAAACATGAATGAATGAACTGATAATATGACGTCATCAGAAAGGAATGCAGTGACGCTCGTTTTCAAATGGAAGTTCAAATGACGTGAGATATGAACTTATGAAGGAAATCAACACATTTTAAAGAAATAATTCAATCAATCACCATGAATGAGTAGTCATATTCAACTTCTTATAACTTTGTGTGGATCTGTACATAGTTATTGTTCGCTGTTAGTTGGAATATCAAGCACAATATTTGTCGAAGTGGATTGAGTGTTATCGCAGGATTTTGAGGCGGAACAACTGCAATGGTTGATCACAATGTTTATGGTTGGATTGTTTATTGTGCTCGTTCCGAATATATTCCCAAGATGTTGTTGGATCATAGAATTTGAGGTGCTCGATAGTTGGTTGGAAGTTATGGCATTCGTAGAAGATTGTGCAGTTGTACTTTGGGAACGGCTTGAAGTTGATGTCGTTGACAAACTCGATACAGTTGTTATCGGAATTTGTGGCTGAATCTGTAAATTCGATTCGCGCGAAGTTGATTCATTTGAGAGAATAGATGAGATGTTTCTTTCCTGGTGAGTATTTATTCTTGAGTAGTTGTTTATACTGTTGATATTTTTATGTCCCGATATTTGGACAATGTGGTTTGGAGGTACATCTGCGTCACCCAATTTCTGAATAAGATGCTTACGAGAACTATGATTTGTCAATCGCTTTTCAGAAGGCAACACACCGTCAGTTTTCATGTTAGACATGAACTTGTAGATTTGGTTTATGCCCAGGCGTTGGTTTTTGAACCATTTTTGTCCCTTCTCAAAATAAGAATTTTCATCGATTTGTTTCTGCGTTTCAGCCATAATTGAAATGTAAAATGGAGAGCCTGGCTCTCGCATTCCCGATGGACGTTTCTCCCTGTACAATTCATAAATACGTACTGGATTTCTTTCCGGCACTGAAGTTTCATATGCTTTTGGTTTTATCGTTCGCGTATTTTGAGGATTTTCGCCGTTGCGGGTCTTTGTGTGTCTCTCGTCCACTACTAGATATTTTCGCCCTGTTTCGTCTTGACCAACGCTAACGTCTCCCCATACCAGATCATACTGCTCCTTCCCTCCACGCATACCACAATGCATAGTAAATGTTAGCCACAATGAGTTCAATATAGATTTCGGTGAGTACGGCCCCAAAACTTTCTTCTCATAAAGCATATCAATTTCAGTATCAGTTATTTCTTCGGCAGCATTTGGTTTATTGCCCTTCCCCAACGATTTCAACTGCTTCTGCTTTATTTTAAGGGCTTCTCTGGCCTTTGCAAATTTTGAGTCTGAAATAATACATTTGCTGTAATTGGCATTTTTCAAGTGACGACTGATACTTGAATACAAAGCTCTAAGTGTGGAAGGTTCATACTCCCTGCCATCCTTGCGCCGTACTGATACGAGAAAGTGAGAAATGTAATCGCACAAATCACTGGGGTCAATGTCCGCTATTTCTCCGGTGTAACTGTACTTTGCTTTAAGAAATTGCTGGAACAATCGGATATCCAAAAGAGTTTTCTTCATCGTATTTTTGTTTTGATTTTGAACAATGAAATCAGTCAGTTCGCTATCGTCCATCATTTCGAATCGACCAAATTCCACTGACGCGCCCTCGGTTGAAGAAATAATGTCACCACAGGTTGCTCCAATAACATCATCTTCCCCAGTGGAATAAGGTTGAAATAATTCCAAAAGAAACTCGTCATCTATCGTATCTAGAAGTTTCACATTCGATGCAAATGCAGCCATTTCTGAACCACTCGGTATGAAAACAAAGCAGACGTAAACTCGCAACAGCGTAACTTGCCGTAAGGGGAATAATCCAACATGCTGACGTCATTGATAGTAAAATAGTCCGTCATGACTGGGAGTAGGATATCGCCGTGGGAGTTGAATAACACTTTCGAGGTCGTGGGAGTAGGATATGGTTTTTATTTACAAAGGAAAAAGCTGTAGAAATATAATAACAAGATATATTTCACTTCAGTGATTATCTGGTTGAGGGCTAGATTATTTTTGGTGGTCTTAATTTGTAATTCGAAACTTGTTTTATTACAAATTATAGGAGAGTATCCACAGGAGTCCAAATATTAACCCAGGCACTCGAATTGAACAAACTTGAATCTGACCGCCCCCCCCCCCCCCCCAACCCCCCGAGATGCAGTAAACCGAATATGAAAGCATTCCGACTGGTGGATCTGAAGAAGAAGATTTTTAAAAAGTAAAGAAATTTTCTCATATTGCACTAAGTTAAAATTTGGTCTACCGTAGCGAGTCCAAATATATACCTAGGGATCTAGGGATCTGATGTGAACAAACTTGAATCTGCCCCCACCCCCACCCCCCCAACCTAGAGATGTTGCATACCAAATATGAAAGCATTCTGACTGGTGGATCTGAAGAAGCATATTTTAAAAAAGTATCCCCCATACTGAACTAAGTTCATTGTTACGAAACCCAAATATTAACCTAGGGACTTCGTTTGAAGAATCTTGAATCTGACCCTCGTAACAATGATGTACACCAAACGTTAAGGGCCTATATTAGTAATGGAATTTTGTTTATTTTGAAATTCTCACCTCTCATATTCCTTAAATTCAGATTAAATATACACAAATTATACAACAAAATGAAGGTTGGGATGTATAGAACACGACACACATATGTAATCAACCCATAGAGTCGACTGTAGGCACCACTGGTTCCTGGAAGTCTGCTACCGTATTCGCACCAGAACTGATAATAAAATAATATTTCATCAGAACAACTTGTGGCCAAATGTGCTTCATATATCCAAGAACAAAGCTAGGCATTCAAAACACTTTCGAATACAGCGATAGGACTGCATTTTGGAAAAGGACAACACTGTCTGCATTTTTTATTGAAGATGCTTTCCATGCTCGACAGACATGCGCAAATCATTCGATACCACGAATTTCCATCGAAAAACAAAATCGTAATTCTAAGAAATTTTAACAGGTATCATGATACCTTGCATTGAATATGACAACTGTGCAATCTCTATCTAATAACAGTATACTGTATGAAGGCGATCTTTTTCATTATTTGATTTTAGACGGTGTTGTTTGTACATGCTTTTTCTGTCCGATGACGTCGACCGGAAATCGAAAGTATACTCATACGTAAACAAAAGCAAAGCTTTGGAATTTTCCCCAATGCAGCTCTGTCGCCGTGTTTTGAAGAATTGTTATCCCCTAGCTTTGTTCTTGGATACGTAAAGCACATTTGGCCACAAGTTGTTTTCGTGAAGTATTATTAAATTATCAGTTCTGGTGCGAATACGGTAGCAGACTTCCAGGAACCAGTGTTGCCTGCAGTCGACTCTATGAGTTGATTACATATGTGTTTCGTGTTCTATACATCCCAACCTTCATTTTGATGTACATTTTGTGTATATTTAATTTGAATTGAAGGAATATCAGAGGTGAGAATTTTCAAAATAAACAAAATTTCATTACTTATATAGGCCCTTAAATGATTCTGACTGGTGGTTCTGAAGAAGAAGAATTTTAAAGAATATTCCCCATATTACCCTAAGTTAACAAATTTGCATCTGACCCCCTATGAATTCTGTATACCTAATATCAAAAGATTCTGATGATTGGTTCTGGAGAAAAGATTTTTTTAAATTTTTGCAAATATGCAGACTCAGCATTTTTTCAATGCCCCCTACAGAACACCCTAACATAAGCGATGGCATTTTTTTTACCAATCAATCCTACTGGTCCTAAGGATGCTCATACCAAATAACAGCTCTCTGTTCTGTGTGGTTTGGGAAATATGGGCGTTTGAAAATATTTCTATTTTTAGCTCCTGGGTTCGCATGGGGATGCAGGATTCTTTTTTTTTTTTGCACGAGTCAAGTACTTATGACCCAATAATATCACATATCAACTTTGGTTCAAATTGGACCATCGGTTCAGAAAATTGAAATTTGCGGCGGGACCAAAAATCTTACCCCTACCATTACAAAGCCAAAAGCTTTCTACTGCTTATATGGCGCCTTAATTTATGTCTTACCATTTAAAAAGTGTCAATCCATTATCCACATGAAACCTCCCAGCTCCAGTTTTGTGAATATATATTTATTCAAACTGCTAAGAATTCCAACACGATCTCCAAAATGTGTCCAAACACACACAATCATAAATATCCAAGCCTGGTGGAAGGTAGCGCACGATGCGTTTTTCTGTTTTGTTTTGGTTTTGTTTTCTTTTGTTTGCAGTTTTGTTTATAACCAAGAGTACATATTTACTCAAACAGCTGAGAACTCCAACACGATCTCCAAAATGTGCCCAATTCCGACAGAGACATGCGGCTCGTGCAAAGTAGTTTTGACCTAAATTGTAACGCATAACCTTCAAAGTACACATTCAAATCCCGGGCGAATTATGACAGACAAACAATACTGAAAGTCAGGTTAAAATGTGGTTAACCCCACGAGAACTACACTATATCCCCTGGTCTTGTGAGGGGTAGCTCGCGATGCTCACATTTTGCGACCTCTGTCTATATTCTCGAGACATATTTAGTTATAGGGCTATGTATATATGTTACAGGGAATCTCCAAAATCGGGGAATCTATATGATTCATTCCCTGAAATATTCAGGGGATCTATAGATTCCCTGATTCCGTCAGGGAATCTATAGATTCCCTAAGATTTTCAGGGAATCTGACAGATTTCCCAAAAAATTGGTCCAAAAATTTTAGAGATTCCCTGAAGAGATATTTGACATTTCTGGAGTAGTAATTCGGGTGAAAATATTCAGGGAAAGATATCTATGATGTGGAATTCGAAAATATACATTTCATTGAGAACATGTAGTGTTTATTGGTGAAAATCGATTTTCCTTTCACTTAATAAATGACAAATACCAATATCTACATTCTAAGACACTCTAAATCCAAACACGTAAGCAAAATTAACTCTGAGGGTGCTGATGTACTGTTCTACGACACCACCCCTCCCCCCGTACAACTTCCCCAGGGAATGATAAACCACCTGGTTTATCTCCACCCACCCCCACCCCCGAATATTTTTACCATTGTGGTTTGACAGAGAAAAATAAACTGGTCAGGATATCTCCCCCCCCCCCCCCACCCCCACCCCCCCCCCCCCCCCCACACACACACACATGGAATTTTTTTCTCTTTTAACAACTGGAACATGTGAGTTTTAAGATTCAGATGTTAAGGTTGTTAAAAGAGAAAAAAGTTCAGGTGTGTGTGTGTGTGGTGGTGGGGGGGGGGGGGGATGGCAAGATATCCTTTAAGTGACATAAAAAAAAATATTCAGGCCACACCACCATTTTGTAGAGAATTTCATCTGAATATTAATATTCATATTTCACACTTTTAAAAAGTGTTCTACGGATGAAATTCTCTTCAAAATGATGGTTTGACAGAAAATGGTGAGCTTTTCTCAAAATGTCAAACATACCTTCAATGGGTACTATGTAGATGGGTGGATCATCGAGATTCACTTTCCTGCGAATCACTTTTTTCCAGTCACCACAGTCCATAACCTCATACTTTGAAAGCACATAATATTGTCTGGTAGTTTTTGTTTTACATGAAACAGCATCAATTTTTTTCACAATCATCTTTAGGGATCAGTCCCGATTTTGTTGGATCAACTTTTAAAGAAAATTACCGAAGCAACTCAGTGGTAAATTGTTCCTCCATCACTACTGAATGTTCATGTATAAAATGTTTTTTGCGCGCCGAAGGCGCGAAGGAACGATGTAGGGCAAGCCCCTTTCGACCCTCTTTAGCTGTAGGATAAGTTTTGGCAGTATGTCTAGGCGCGTCAAAGGTGAAAGGTGTTCGGGTTTAGTGGCGTTTGCTCCGTTTGTGCTTCTTCTTGGAAAGGGGTGGCTGAGATGGCGATGGCGAAGGCTTGGCAGCTGTTGTTTCTAAGTTTTTGCGTTTTAGCCATCTGTGAAAGAACGGGTCGCGGATCCTTGCTGCTTCCAAGTGACCTGGTTTGTTGATGAGGACGTCGTAGGTTTCCTTAGCCCATTCCATCTGGGTTGATTTAAGGTATTCCAAATAATCATCCCCAGTTCCGTCAAACTCCAGCTTGAGTTCACCGAAGCGCTCAATGGCACGTCCATCTAACATTTTAATATAGGCCGTCAGGCTAGTATCTCCTTCATCAGAAGGCTCATGCTCGGACTCCGAGGTTGAAATGGATTTGAGGCCGGATTGGTTGAGGTTGATAGGAGAGTCAGGTACGGATTGGGCGACTTCCATCTCCTCTGCCTCCTCTTCCTGCTTCTTCTCTCCCTCCGACCTCTTTGGTGAAGAGGTACAGCTTGGGATTGGTGATATAGGTCTTGAAGGTGAGATGACAGTGTTCACCTTTTCCATCTCCTGATTCCCGGTCTCAGTCCTCTTCCTTTCGAGCCACGCCTCCATTCGCCTGGTGTCCCGACGTTTGGTTAACGGCGATTTCTTCTTCTTTCTTTATCTCTCTTCTTTTGTTGTTTCAGTGGTGGTTGGTGAACTCAATTCCTTACCATTCCTCTGGTGTGGACCAGTGCAAGCAGGCCTGCGAAAGGTGCTACCACTCCCAGAGGTGGGTTTCATCTTATACATTATGGTGAGATGAACGCAGCCACTCTCAACTTGGACATCCCAGTTAAGAAGTGAGCTAGCGTCCAGCACCGTCAAAGTGTCCTTAATTTTCTTCGGCAGGTAATTCATGGCTAATTAGGTGTGCACGCTCTGAAGTCAGAAGTGTGAATAATGCTGAATGTTCAGATGAGATCCGTGGACAGAATGGTTTTAGCGCGCCAAAGGCGCCGATGTGGCTCAAGCTCCTTTCGACCCTCAGTGACTGTTTAGTATCTTGTGGCTTCATGTCAAGGCGTATTGAAGGAGGAAAAGGAACTGCGGAAAAGAAAATCTTAGCGTCGTTTGTGTTTCTTGCTCTTTTTCTTTTGAGGAGGTGGCTGTGGTGGCGATAGAACAGTTATGGCAGTAGTTGGTGTTGTTGGTGGAGAGGACCCGCTGTTTGGTGTTGATTCTGCTTTGTACTTTTCTATGATTCTCATTGCTTCTTTCATTGCTTCTTGTTGAATTTCCTTTGCTTTTTGTACTTATATTATTGTGTGTTGCCTCATTTCTTCTTGGGTAGGTTCCTCTTTTACAGAATCTTGTGTAGGTCGGGTGGTTTCGGTATCCTGATCCTGGTTTTCTGGTATTGAAGGGAGAGGTTTTCTGGTATTGAAGGGAGAGGCGAGTGGGGAGCGGGAAGTGGCGATAAAGCAGCTTCCATTTCCATCTCAGTCTCCACAGAGTTGTTTGTCTACATCTGGCGTCTCCAGCTGTGAAGCTGGAGGCAAGATGGGTGTCTCTGTGGGAGAATGAGCAGAAATGATGACTGTCTCTGGCTCCTCCTTTTTCTCACTCTTCCCTCTCTTCTTCTCCAAGAAAGCTTCCAAGCGCCGAGAATCCCCCCGCTTGGTGGACGGGCTCTTCTTTCTCCTCCTTCTCTTTTCAGGGCCTCCTGGCCTCCTCGGGTGAGGACCAGTGTGAGAGGAGGTCCTCTCAGCAAAGGTGCTACCTCTCCCCGAATAGGGTGGTGATTCAGTCTCTTCAGTCTCTTCTTCGGTCTTGAATTCAAGAGTCAGATGCACGCTCTTGCCTATCTCCTGGATAGTCCAGTTGATAGGGTAAGAGACGCCCAGAGCTGCTGTCGTCTTCTTTAATCTCGCTGGTAGTTCCAGTGTTTCCATAATTACGGTCTAATTAGGATGTTCGCGCTCTGAGATCAGAAGGCCAAAGAATGAATTAAATGGATGTGATGTGAATGTTGGATGAAATGGTTTTAACGCGCCGAAGGCGGGCAGGGACGCCGTGGGGCAAGCCCCTCTCGACCCTCTTTAACTGTTGGTTAAGTTTTGGCAGTATGTCTGGGCGCGTCAAAGCAGGAAACTGTTCTGGGTTTAGTGGCGTTTGCTCCGTTTGTGCTTCTTCTTCAGGGAAGGAGGTGGTTGTGGAGGAGAAGGCTTGTCTTGTCAGCTGTTGTTTCCAAGTTTCTCCGTTTTAGCCAGTTGTGGAAGAACAGGTCGCGGATCTTTGCTGCTTTAAGTGTGCTGGTTTGTTGATGAGGACGTCGTATGTTTCCTTGGCCCATTCCATCTGGGTTGATTTCAGGTATTCCAAATAATCACCCCCAGTTCCGTCAAATTCCAGCTTGAGTTTGCCGAAGCGCTCAATGGCACGTCTATCTAGAAGTTCAATGTAGGCTACCAGGATAGTATCTCCTTCATCTGCAGTTTGATGCTCGTACTCCGAGGTTGGACTGGATTTGAGGCTAGGTTGGTTGAGGTTCATAGGAGAGTCAGGTACGGATTGGGCGACTTCCATCTCCTCTGCCTCCACTTCCTGCTTCTCCTCTCCCTCCGACCTCTTTGGTGAAGAGGTACGGCTTGGGATTGGTGATACAGGTCCTCTGGGGTGGACCAGTGCGAGCAGGCCCGCGAAAGATGCTACCACTCTCAGAGGTGGGTTTCATCTTATACATCATGGTGACCTGAACGCTGCCACTCTCAACATGGATATTAAGAAGCGAGCTAGCGTCCAGCACCGTCAAAGTGTCCTTAATTTTTTTCGGCAGGTAATCCATGGTTAATTCGGTGTGCACGCTCTGAAGTCAGAAGTGTGAATGGTGTGAATGTTTACGGACGGAATGGTTTCGCGCAGGGATGGTTTGGGGAGCAAGTCCCTTTCGACCCTCATTGACTGTATAATATTTGTGTTATGTCTGAGCGTGGTAAAGGAGGGAAAGAGTAAAGGTGATCAGCGGCGTCTGTGTCTCCTGCGGTTTTTCTTGGTGGGAGGAGGATGTGTCGGAGAGATTGATGTTGGTGGCGTTGTTGGATCTGGAGGAAGAGTAGGTTTTTCCTTGGCAACGAACGGCCTGATCCTAGCTGCTGTTTCTTGAGATTTTCTTAGTCTTTAAGGTTAATTACGAGGATTGTCGTGACTGAGTGAGTTGGAAATTTCCTTTCGACGTAGAAGTTGTAGTTATCCTGGAACTTAGCTGCTCGGGTAGTGTCGTCCAGGATCTCCTCCCCAAGGAATGCCTCCACGGACTCCGGGAAGCTCTCCTCCTGGTCGGACTCCTGGTACGAAGAAGCCGGAGAAGCAAGAGCTGGAGGGGTGGAAGGTGCGTCGTCTGGGACAACTTCCTGCACCATAGACAGATCTTCCTCCTCCATCTCCCCTTCGGATGAAGAGTCAGATGGGTTAGAGATTGATCTGTCACCTGACGACCCACAGTCCTTCGGACCCTCCTTCTGGGAAGGGGGTGCCGAGCTGGACAAGGGTTGGTCAGGGGTGACAGGTGTTGCCTCTATGACGCCCTCACTTGCCTCCTTCTCTTCCTTTTCCTTCTTCTTTGTCTCCAGAAACTCCGTCATTCGGCGGTCATCTCGTCGTCTGGCGGAGTGTCCCTTCTTTCTCTTCCTCATCTTCTTGGTTGTGGCTGTATTGCTCCGGCGGTCTTTATCCAGTTTGTCCGAGTCACTAGGAGGGTGACCAGTGTGTGTGGGGGGGGGGGGGGGGGGGGAGTCCCCTCGCGAAAGGTGCTACACCTCTCCAAGAACGGCGGTTCAGGTTCTTTATCAAAATCCACTGTCAGGTGAATTTTACCCTTGAACACCTCGATACTCCAGGTGGTGGTAAGGGTAGCCTTCACTCTGACAAGTGTTTCTTGTATCACAAGTGGGAGCTCCATTGTTCAGCTGTTAGCACCTCGGAGTTCAAGGTGCGAATGAAACGTAAACGCAATGTGTGAAACGTGTGAAACGAGAACGTGAATGTTCAACTTTCCATGTATTTAATATATACTTTAGATTTGTTTAATCTGGTCATTAACATTTAGCACATACTTATTGTGCTCTGTTAAATTTGACAGTTTTGACACATCATGGATGACCAAATGAAAACACAAAGGCAAGCAAATTCTTTATTTCGGTCACTTGGCTGCAATCATTTGAGGTGTGAGTTCATAGTTTCATTCACAAGTTAAAAGGTAGATAGCTTTCCAGACTCTATCACCCTCGGCCATGCAGAACAAACAAATAGAACAACAACAGTGATAAGCTATTCATTATAATTAGATCCAAGATAATCCAAGATAATCTCTAATTAAAGCCTTTGGAGATTCCCTGTAACATATATAGATCAAGAGTCGCAGGATGGGATCGTCGTGAGTTGCCTTTCGGAGGGCAATATACACGTGTTTGTGTAGGTGTGTGTATAAATGCATGTGTATGTACACATATACTTATATGTGTGTACATATGCTTATATATATGTGTGTGGCCTTCTGAGGGGTGGTCCGCGGTGGTTTCATTTTGTCATTTTCATTATATTCATATCTCTAACATGTATGCATATACATAAACGAATCTTAGGTTCCAAATAATACCTTGATAGTAATAATACTTCCGAAACACAAGTGCAGCTTTGGTGTTTCGCCTATTTTTTGAAGTTGCATATGTGTCAAACATTTTTTATCTTTCTCTTTGCTTTCAATTCCCTCTTTCTTTCTCTTATTACTTATCCAACTGCCTCACACAAGTACAGCCCGACATCTATAATACTGAGTAATGCACACCATGCCTTTCAAAATGCGGTCGATAACGGTCTGTCACAGCTCACAGCATTGCCACTGCCTACCACTAATGCATCACTCATTATAATGGCTATTAATACAGATCAATACAAGGTAGCAGTCTCACAAAAGCACTAGTCACGTTTTGAAAAATCGAACTTGTATTAAATTGCTCAAATTAGAACTCATCTCTGGTCTGATTTTTTATGATCTTAACTACACTTATATGTGGCAGGATCACCTCTCTCTGGAGATATTCAATTGAATCCCGGACCAAGAAACTCGAATCCCCATTCGAACGTATCACCTGTCCACTTTTTGTCTACAGTTAAAACTAGAAGTCCTGTCATGAAATGCGCACAAATAGCACGTCGATCTGTGCGTTAATCTGCGCGATATGACAATAGTAAGGCTCTCAAATTCTGTACAAAAAATATTATTTTTCAAAAATTTTCAACAAAACCATATCATGTGACCCCTCGTTGGAACGAGCTCGACGAGCTCGTTCCAACGAGGGGTCACATGATATGGTTTTGTTGAAATTTTTTAAAAAATAATATTTTTTCAACTGCTGAATTTGTATATTACGCGGGCGGATGCGGCCGATTCGTTGGGTAAAGGGTTAAGAAATCACTTCTCAGAAGCCGGTTTCCATCGGACTGGAAACTTGCTAATGTTATCCCAATATATAAATAGGGTGATAGGTTTGATCCGAATAATTATAGGCCAGTATCCTTACTCTCATGTGTTGGCAAAGTAATGGAACGTGTTGTATTCAAATATGTTCACAATTATTTCAAAGAAAACAACTTGTTTTATACCTACCAGTCGGGTTTCCTACCTTAAAATAGTACGGTATTTCAACTTTTAGAAATACATCACAACCTATGTCGAGCCATCGACAACAGGTTTGCAACATGTGGAGTCTTCTGTGACATCTCGACAGCATTTGATCGAGTTTGGCACAAAGGAGTTATTGTCAAATTGAAGCAGTATGGAATTAATGGACCCCTTCTAGCTCGGTTTACAGATTATCTTTCTCATAGAAAACAACGCGTCCTTGTAAATGGCTCATATTCGGCATAGCTAGATGTTGAGGCTGGAGTCCCACAGGGGTCAGTTCTCGGTCATTTTCTATTTCTAATATATATCAACGACATAGGGGATAACATTGAATCGTCAGCTAGACTTTTTGCCGATGATACTTGCTTAACCCAGAGTGGAAACAATTCATCTACACTACAAAGTGTAATAAACAGCGATATAAATCAAATTATACAATGGTCGAAACAGTGGCTTGTCGATTTTAACACAGCCAAAACCAAGGTAATGTAGTTTACACTGAATAATGACTTCCCAAAACCGAACTTAATTTTTGATGGTACCCCTCTGCATTACAATGATCAGCATAAGCACCTGGATTTGACTACAGTCAAATTTATCATGGGACAAACATATAAATGACATATGCAAACATTCATATGTAGTGTCCAACCGATTACCAAAATGGTCGCTGACCGATTACCGGTTATTTGAGCACACAATCGGTCGATTCTGATGCCGATTCCGATTGTAATACCGTGCACTACAAGGCAAGTCGAGGCTCGAAAGAACTACGTTAACTGAACATTTTTCAAAGTGTTAAACTTCATTGACTGGGGTCCCAGTAAAATTACCAGTCGCGCACACTTGGGCGGTAAACGTGGCTCTCAGAGCCACGTTTACCGCCCAAGTGCGCGCGACTGGTAATTTTACTGCGACCTGAGTCAATGGAGTGCATCCTTCACTTTTCCGGTATGAACTGGCGATTGCTGCAAGTGTGCTCAGTTGTAAGCTTTACATTCGTTTAAGACGTATATCCCGTAAAGGGGCTTCTAGAGAGATTAGGAATACACATTGTGGTTGTTTCTCAATTTTATTGAATGGTATCATCGATATCATTTTACATTAACAATTGAACAATTGCAGAAGATAATAAAATGCGATTCAGAAAAATCACAAATTGCTTGGCAACAATCGGTTGAACAGATGTTCCAGGAGCCGTTGCCGTTGTCATCCGATTGCCCATAATCGGCCGATTGTGGTGGCCGGTTCCGATCATCGGTTGCACGCTATTCATATGTCAAACTATCGCAACTCCGAAAACTAAAATATATTATCCATAGGAAAACACTTGAGAAAATGTATCTCTCATTTATACACCCGGTCATTGAGTATGTTAGTCCTGTATGGGGCTGTGCCAGCGCTAATCAGTTAAAGAAAATTGATGATATACACTACAATGCCGCCCGTATTGTTACAGGACTCACCCGATCAGTTTAAAAAAAACGCTTACTTCTGGAAGTAGGATGGCAGAATCTTGATGAAAGACGGTATGTCCAAAAATGAGTTTATTTTATGAGATTGTCAAAGGCAAGCCCCGTCTTACCTAACGAATTTATCGCCATCCACTTTTAATCAAATTACGTCACATAACCTGCGAAACGCTTCGAATTTCATACCATTTTCAGCGGCGTACGGAACTGTTGAAACGCTCTTTTCTACCATCTTGTATTAATATTTGGAACTCCTATGATGAGCAAACCAGAAATGTTCAGACACTTCAGATTTTCAAATCAATGATAAGCCCTCAATTTTACAAACCTCCTGAATACTTTAATGTAGGAAAACGGAAAATAAACATAATTCATAGTCAACTAAGAAATGGATGTAGTGATTTAAATGGGCATGGTTCATTCCCACTAGACCAATTCCCTGTAGACCAACTCCCACGAGGCCAATTCACAAACGACCAATTCCCCTTAGACCAACTGGTGTGTTCTACTTTAAAAATAAATCTATATCAATAATTTTATATATTTATAAATATTTATAAATGTATTTAATGTTATTGATATTCAAGCCTGAAAATAAGCAGTCTGTCACTTGCAGAATGAGGTTCCCAGAGTCTGAATTTGCTAATGCTATCCCATACAGTGGGTCATTGTATCCTCTGGGTACCTCTTTCTGATTATGTTTGAGACCTTGATTCAGGTTGAGGTTCACAGAGGGTAAATTAAGTGATGCTACCCTGCTGTGCAGGGTAGCATCACCAAATTCACCCTCTGGGGACCTCATTTTTCAGATGATAGTCTGCTCATTTTCTGGCTTGTCGATATTTTATAGATGTTGGGCAGATTTTTATAAATAATTGTTTTCCTAATTATCCTTAATCAACCATTAATCAGAAACACTATGTAGTTGGTCTAAGGGGAATTGGTCTAGTGGGAAGACACTATGGGCATAAATACCAAAATCATATTTCTGACTCCCCGAACTGTACATGTGGTAATTACATCGAGGACTCTGAGCCCTACTTTATGGAGTATAACCAAAACCTTGTCATTAGAAACGAACTTTTAAACAGATTGAATAAATACTAAATATCACATGTTGATGAACTGTTATTTGGTTTACCCTCTCTGCCGTTTCTGATAACGAAACAATTTATAAAGCCGTGCGTATATTTATCAGAGATTCTAAACGTTTCAACTTTTAGCTCAAGGAATTTGAGACTGAGACGAACGAAATATTATTAATATTAGTATTACTATTATTATTTCCGACACGAAGTGACCCTGGCGGTCGAAAGTGTTATTATTATTATTATTATTATTTTTATTTACGACACGAAGTGACCCTGGCGGTCGAAAGTGTTATTATTATTATTATTATTATTATTATTATTATTATTATTATTATTATTATTATTATTATTATTTCCGACACGAAGTGACCCTGGCGGTCGAAAGTGTTATTATTATTATTATTATTATTATTATTATTATTATTATTATTATTATTATTATTATGGATGGTATGTTCGAACGCAGAAGGCAAAAAAGAGTTGTGACCCGGAAGTCGAGAGTTGTTACTCAGGTTAGGCATGAAGTTCAGTATTCGAAATTCAGTACTTGTCTCCCTATCTCTCTCACTCTCTCTCACTCACTCACTCACTCACTCTCTTTCTTTCCTTTTTCTCGCTGTTTATCAATATCTTTCTATTTCTCACACTTCTTAGATTATTTACATACATTTATGTAATCTTCAACATTCTTTGTGTATATTTTATATGTACAGTACGTGGAGAGTGGATTGTAACTAAATCACCAGCGGAGTGGAGTTATCACCCAAGGTATAACTTTCAAATTTTGTACATATCGACAAAAAAACACAAGCAATGTTTCAGCCAATGGACCTCCGGGTTTAACCCGGAGGTCCATTGGTTGAAACTTTGCCTGTGCTTGTTATGCTTTGCAACAAATTTGCAATTATTGCTTGGGTGGAATCTCCACTCTGTGGGTGATTTAGTGATAATACACTCTCCACGTACTGTATAACTGTTTTTGCCGCACTAGTTTATATTTATGTTATTTGAAACGGAAAGGAGGTATTGATAGGTGTTAAGCACTGTTCCTCCGATCAGATTTGCTGTAAGAGAATTTGCAAATAAAATATGTTCAAACTAAGCCAAACATTGCTTCACGAACTTCGTTTGAACAAATTTGATTCTACGCCTCAAAAGGAAGCTCCATAACAAATATCAAGTCATTGTACCCACTGGTTCATGAGAAGAAGATTTTAAAAATATTTTGGAGCATTTTCTCCCACCCTCTCCCTATGCGGCTGGGCATGTTGAGTTAAACAAAACTGCAATGCCCCTTTGGGACCATCACTCACATAAACTTTCACTAGAACTGGCCCAATGGTTTTTGAGGAGAAGAGCAAAACATGGTGTTGATAGACGATGGACGGACGGAAGGACTGACGGACGGCGGACCGAGAGCGATGAGATTAGCTCAGCTTGACAAATGACCACAAAGTATCAACGCGCTGTTTGATTTCGTACGTCATAAAACGTAGAAAAGTATCAAAGGGTTAAACGATAGAGAAAAAACGTTAACGTGACGTTATTTTGGAAAATTGTTGCGAAATCCAAAATCCAAAGGAGCCTTGGGAACTAGAGATAAAGGACTATAAGTGTGCCTAATTTCGACAGAATTGTTCGTCTACGAGTGTTGGGAGAAGAGAAGCATGGGAATAGGGAGGCAGTTGGGCGTACAGGGGTAACCAAGGCCTTCTCGTCCGAGAACCGCGACAAATCAGCGGCTGGTCAAAGTGTTATTATTATTATTGTTGAACGGTAAGTTCCCTAAACCGTGGTTGAATAAAAGAACAAAAAAGGGGAAAAAAAGGCTGAGGATTCGTTGAATGACTTTCAATTCAAGAGCACACGGGCTGTCACTATAATCATATCGAGATTAAATTTGTTAATACTAAACTGCCAATCTTTCCACAACAATTATCCTCTTATAGGCTCTTAATATTCTAAATAGCCATTGATTTTGTTTCTTGGATGACGTGAGAAGATTTCTGCGACAGCTGCAGGTAGATTTTAGTTAGGAATTATGTGTATTAGAAATCTTAAAATTGAATTTGGGGCCTTTACAAATTATTTTGTGATCATAAATAGAGGATATGGAATGGGTGTTTTTCTCATATAATATTTATGAAACGAGTCTAAGAATTTTTCGTTTTGGCGAGCCTCTGGCGAGCGCAAACGGAAAGTTCGAACGAGTTTCATAAATATTATATTTACTTATTCCCAGTTCCTCATTCGGCAATTGTTATCAACCGATTATATCAAAACCGTTTATACCAACTTATTATATCGGTTGATACGAATGTCGAATAAGTAACTGGGAATAAGTACCGGTTCCACGACTCCCTAACTTTACCTGTTACTCACAGCAATCATACTATGGTAAAGAGCTTCAGATAAATAAGTACAGCGGAGCCCACTTAATTGGATATCTCTTAACTGGATAACCTTGTTAATTGAATATAATTTCATAACACAAAACCATTTACCATTTACCATATCTCCAGTATAAATCTGACATGTTAATTGAATATAGGTTATAGAGTGCACTCCTGTTAATTGAATAAAAAAATGTTGTAACCTTCGACAAATTACCCTGACTCTCCCCAGTTTTCCTTAGTTTATAGACCTATTTGGCCTATGTACATCCAATGCAGGCATTTAATCTATTATATGTTGTTTGACAGAGCTTATGGTGCTCTGCCAAACAAGTTATGATAGAATAAATGTTAAATTTATCTCTACAATACAGGAAAGTGACAAAATCCCTGTTAACTGAATACTCCTGTTAACTGAATAATTTTCATTGGCAAGGTGGCTATTCACTGTAGTACAAAGGGCAAATATTAGACCAACTGGGCTACAGACAGTCCATCATATACAGTTAAAACTAGAAGTCCTGTCATGAAATGCGCACAAATAGCACGTCAATCTGCGCGTTAATCTACGCGTTATGACCACTGTAAGGCTATCAAATTCTGTACATATGGTCTGTGCAAAAGCAATGTTTCAGCCAATGGACCCCCGGGTAACCCGGAGGTCCATTGGCAGAAACATTGCCTGCGTTTGCTGTGAGTAACCAGGAGAACCTGCCGTACTTTGGATGCCATTCGATATGGCAATTGCGTGCAATTCCTACGCGCAATTAAGCCAAGATAAGCGCACAGTTTGTGACAGGACGTCTAGTTTTAACTGTAGTACCTCACAAGTCGGCCCCTGCGAAGCTTCGAGATCCGATTCGGATTCGAATCTTCGGTGAGATTCGATTCGATTCGAATCCATCGACTGGTATTCGAAATTTCAAATCCATGGCGTAGTTTTGTTATAGTTCTTACTACGATATTTTATTGAAGAATTTACTCCAATACAGTTGTCAAAAACTAATTAATATACGATCGTAATATAATAACCAGGTACAAGAATATTTTTGTTCGTTTTGATAGAATTGCAATCTGAACTTGTCGAGTCGGCGACTGTTATCTTTAAATTGACACAGAATTACATAGAGGATCTCAAACGAGTGATGCTTGGATATGAGATTTTTTGAAACGAGTTTGATGAATTTGATTCACAACGAGCCTTTAGGCGAGTTGTGAATCGAATTCATCAAACGAGTTTCAAAAAATCTTATTTCCAAACATCACGAGTTAAAGATTCTGTATATCACATGAATTTTCGAATGTTTTTTACACTTTTTATTTAATTCATTGTCGCTAAATTCTCCCAAAACAACCGACAATCAGTTCGTTGGCTCAGACGCTTCACACATGACGTCATGAATGCGCTTTACTTGAACCTGTTGTCGTAACTGACGTCATGTGAACTACGCAGAAGAATGCACTGCTGCTGCAGACACTAGTTGATAATCAGGAAATAAGACATGGGTTGTTACGTCGAAATTAAAGACGTTTCATGTGATATAATATAATAACTAGAGAATTGTAATTTGTTGGACTAATTACGAGCTTTCCCAACTTTCCAATGTGAAAATGCAGACCACATATAGCAAAGCAAAGTGTTTGAAATTAATCATTTTCAAAATGATATACAAAAAGCATCCAAAGTTGGCTAATTTTGGCATTCTGTAACGGTACTCTTATTCTCATCCTCATTGTGCTTGGGGGTTAAATCTTGAGATTAAAAAAGTAAACAGTAACTTTATTCTGCAATCATTGTTGCATCTATCCATACCAAAATAATTGCTACAACAACCTTGCAATTAAAGGAAATGAGTACCGATTATTAGCAAAATTCACCGAAAATCAATTTTTGTCGGACAATACTATTCTCTATGTCGCCAAAGCATATGTTGGCTTAAGCCCCAAAGCATAACTTACAGCATCGGATTTGTTCATTAAGCATCTCTACCTTTAGCAAAAAAAGTGTTTAAAATTAACCCTTCCAAAATGACAGAAAAATGCAGCTGAAGTTGGCTAATTTTAGCATTTTTGAATGAAACTCTTGCCCTCATTGTGCTTGAGGGTTAAAGATGAGATTAAAAACTAAACAGTAACGTTCTTCTGCAAGCATTGTTGCATTTATGCATACACAAATATTTGTTACACCAACCTTGCAATTTGAGAAATTTGCGCTTGACGTTAGTCAATCTCGAAGATAAAATGCTATATTCATATCATATGTGCCCAGTTGGGGTTAATTTTAAAATATTTGTGTGGTGATTTTAGTGTATCATATTATGCTCCAAGTGTGTGGACACCAGTCACAGACTGAGTGTCTGATAAGAGACATGGAGGAATCTTGAATCTTGGTGTTTGAATAAACATGTACAAGTTGAGGGTACTCCAAGTCAAGGCACGACAACTGCGTGAGGGTTAAAACTTGGAATAAAACATATAACTGCAAAATTGTTCTTGGATAAATGCCCTATCTTCTCACAGGAATCGTTTTGAGAAAATATGGCTCCAGTGCTGAGAAATTGCATGTAAATGTTGGCGAAAATAACAATTATTCCGACAGTACCCTTATGGGAAATCTCATATCTGCTAAGGGTTAAATTTTTAATAATAACATATAAAACAAAATTTGTCATACTTTGACTGCTGCATGTAGCTACAGAAAACATTCAGAGCTCAAGTAATTAAAAATGGAGTAAATCGTCACCTAAACTTACCAAATTTTGAAAAATGGGAGTTTCTTTGGAATGTACCTCCTTTTTTGCAACCAGAATGGGATAGGGATAAACTTTACAACCAAACTTACAACAGCAAATATGGTCGGTAATCAATTGTGAATACGTTCATGAAAAGTGTTTGAAATTAACCCTTTCCAAAATTATAGAAAAAGCAACCAAAGTTGGCTAATTTTGGCATTTTCAAACGGTACTCTTATTCTCGCCCTCATTGTGCTTGAGGGTTAAATCTGAGATTAAAAAGTAAACAGTAACTTTCTTTCACGATCATTGTTGCATCTATACATACCAAAATAATTGTTACGACAACCTTGTAATTAGAGAAATTTGCCTTTGAAGTTGGTCAAGTTTGAAGAAAAAAGCTATATTCATGTCATTTTTGGCCAATGGGGGTTAATGTTGAAAGATTAGAGTGGTGATTGTGGTGTATCATATTATGCTCTAAATGTGAGGACAATCTGAGCTAAATAGCCGTAAACAGCTTTGAGACTTTTTTTTTTGTTAAAATGTTGAAGGTTTTGGCATAATATTTTGAAAATACGCGTTTTCACAAACATGACGATATCGATAGATTTTATGACATTAAGAAAGAAAAAAATAGAGACGAAAAATTTTGAAAAAGAAGAATAACAAGAGTCTTTCCCAAACTGGGTTTGGGAAAGCCTATTAAAAGCAAATGCGACTCAAAATTCTTTCTGTTGGAAAGCACATGCCTTTACACGTTACTCGATTTATTTACACTAATATTAAGTCATGGCATGATCATGTGCTCACACGCCGTGATTGTTAATTGAAAGCCCCATAGAATGTGAGTAATCCAAAATACGAAAGTTAAAATTCGCTTTTTGATACACGTGAGCTTGACAAAAGTACGTGTGTAAAGGATGTTCGGCGCGATCGTGTTCTGTTTGCAGCATCAGTATAATCGAAACGAGAATGTGCTATGGAGCAATTGCTCGGTGAGATTCGAATCGTTCGAGCAGTATGTGCGAGTCACTCGAGGTAAGAGGGAATCTCATTTATGGAATCCCTTTTTGGAAAACGTCTGGCCTTTGGCGCCTCTTTTAAGTCGTATGAGGCCATGAATCGTATGTGCGAGTCACTCGGTCGAGCAATTGCTCTATAGCACATTTGCTTGATGAGATCCGAGTCGTTCGAGCAATATGTGCGAGTCACTCGAGGTAAGACGGAATCCCACTTATGGAATCCCTTTTTTTGGAATCCCTTTTTGGAAAACGTCTGGCCTTCGGCACCTCTTTTTCCGAAATGAGGTTAAGAGTCGTATGTGCGAGTCACTCGATCGAGCAATTGCTTTATATCACATTTGCTCGATGGGATTCGAGTCGTTCGAGCAGTATGTGCGGGTCACTCGAGGTAAGGCGGAATCACACTTATGGAATCCTTTATTTTGGGATCCATTTTTGTGACCTTCGGCACCCCTTTTTCTGAAAAGAGGCTGAGTCATATGTGGGAGTCACTCGATCGAGCAATTGCTCTATAGCACATTTGCTCGATGGGATTCGAGTCGCTGGAGCAGTATGTGCGAGCCACTCAAGGTAAGACGGAATCCCACTTATGGAATCCTTTTTTGGAATCCTTTTTGGAATCCCTTTTTTGTGGCCTTCGGCACCCCTTTTTCTGATATGAGGCTAAGAGTCGTATGTGCGAGTCACTCGATCGAGCAATTGCTCTGTAGCACATTTGCTCGATGGGATTCGAGTCGTTCGAGCAGTATGCGTGGATCACTCGAGGTAAGACGGAATCACACTTATGGAATCCTTTTTTTGGAATCCCTTTTTGGAATTTCTTTTTGTGTCCTTCGGCACCCCGTTTTTCTGAAATGAGGCTGAGTCATATGTGGAAGTCACTCGATCGAGCAATTGCTCTATAGCACATTTTCTCGATGGGATTCGAGTCGCTGGAGCAGTATGTGCGAGTCACTTGAGTTAAGACGGAATCCCACTTATGGAATCCCTTTTTTGGAATACCTTTTTGGAATCCCTTCTTGTGGCCTTCAGCGCCCCTTTTTCTGATATGAGGCTAAGAGTCGTATGTGCCAGTCACTCAAATCGAGCAATTACTCTATAGCACATTTGCTCGATGGGATTCGAGTCGTTCGAGCAATGACTTTTCAGTAACTACTCAATAGCTTATTGGCTTTGGGAATGATATAGGCTTTGGGAATGATATAGGCTTTTGTTATACAGAGGGGAGATAGCTCTGTATACAGATTATGGGAAATCAAGCAATCTGATTAGTTAGTTAATGCCAGTAAAGTGAACTGATTGGGTGATCTAGATAAATGAAACAACACAAGTACTCGGAATAGGGTCAAAACTAACAAGAGCAGACCAGAAAATCTAAATATAGTAACAAAACTGTTGCAATCGATAGGCTCTTCTACTCTCCTGGAGTATACTCCGATTCAATCGAACTACGTGCTACTAGTAAAATGTACGGTATAGGAGGAAATCCTTACTAAATAAAGTCAATTTCGGTAGTTTGGGGTGGATTTTGGTGATATGGAGGCATTGTCGGGTTGTTGTGGTAATTAGATGTACTCTTGTTCAATCGAACACACCCTCCGAACATACCCCTATCCTATAATAAGGTTTTGGGTCATATAGCAACCACGTGCTATCAGAGAAACCCAGATGGCGGCCTCCAGTATACAAAATGGACGACGGAAACACGTATCACACTAACAACAAGCGCTGCGCATGCGCACCAACACCACGTATCACTATGGGGATGACGTCACAAGATGGCCGCTCATGCGGGTTACCATGTCAACACAACATGGCTCCACTGGGTCACGTGACATGACGTCACTTCCGGGGTCCTGCAACCTGGGGTGAAAACCACATTACACACTACTTCAAGTTATTAATGCGTAATTACAAGTTATTAATTCGTAATTACAAGTTAGCTATTTCGTAATTAGAAATTATTAACTAAAACTTTCCTGGCTGTTCCAGGCTGCTGCGGATTTGCTTCCAGGTAACTGAATGACTCACACAGTCATTTTGTTGCAAGCTGGATATCTCATGTTGATGCAAAATCAAATCCAGCCCTTTTCTAATGTTATAAAATTATAACAACTGCGGGTGCGCTATTTTTCTGCACCAGCCGTATTTATGCGAATGCGGCATTGAGTGTTAACTATATCCATATTTCCGTATGTCGGACCGTCCGTCCGGGCTGATGTACAGTGCCTTAGGCAGTAGGAGGCGTGGCCTAACACACCGTAAGTTTGTATGCATTCCTCGTGAGAACTTAAGTTTCCTTCAGCAGCATGTTTTCAAATTGCACATCTCTACCTGTTCCGTTCTAGAATCTATTGATAAATTAAACCCCACCCCCACGTGTTTTTCCGCCTTCACCAAATCAGCTTTTGAAATCCTAAGTGCCCGCCTGCTCATCTCTTTTATGCGAATTTCTACCGATGTCGCCCTTTATTTCTCACCACAGTGTTAGTAGCCTCTTATAATGTATCTACAATAGTTTCGCCACTTTATATTTGCTTGTCATTTTATGAAAATGTTGATTTTAATTCATCTGCGATCCGCGATTCGCGTCGTGATGTTTGATATCAGTATACGGTCTCATCGCCTTTCGTACCCACTCGTTTCGGACCAGCGCATGTAAGCAAAGCCTGTCACTAATCAATGTTCCCCTTTTTATCTTTTTCAGTTTTTACCAGCTGCTTTGTACCTACTCCATTACGTACACCACGCTTATTGTAGAACGGTGCTTATCTGTAATAAACATGAACTTTGGAAAACAGGACGTTGGTTATATATACTAGCTGTAAATTTATTCTTCCCAACCTGTCGGACCCACGGAATAAAGACAGCATACTACCTGTGAATATAGCCGGAAGGTCAAGTTCGAGTTTCAGGAATTCTGAGAATCTAATTTCGGGGTAATGATCCTTGATTGTAGAAAACTTTGTTGTTTTGGGTATTCGCGTGATAAATTTAGTTCTCTTTGGTGGGGTGATTTGAAATTGGAAATTGGGCAGTTTGTTCTTACAATAATAAGATGAAGGCGAGATTCAGTTTTTAAATTTCAAGTGGTAACTTTAATTTCCTCCGTCAGATTGATTTTGAAATTCGATAGGTTGTTTTATGATCACAGAATGACTACTAAACGAAAAGTTTAATTTTTAGATTTGTAATACATATAATCCCAATTCTTCATTATGCGCCGTAAATTTGTTATTTTTGGCCCTGGTAGAGGCGGACTGATGCCTTTGTGCACTAGCCCTCAAGCACATATCGGCACATCCAGCATAATGTCTACGTGCCACATGTGATGTGTACACAATGTGCACTAGCACTCAAACACATCTAGCAGGGCTTCGACGAGAATCCGAGAATCGACTCACACAAAGATTCGCACAATAAAACCGGCGAGAATCCATGTAGATTCTTGCTGCACCTCTGCTAGGATTCGCGTGAAAAAAAACTGAGTCCATTTAACTCTTTAACTAACACAGCGGCAACAAATTAACCAACAGAAGGCTAACATGACCTGAAATATCCTGACACTTTGTTAATAAAATCTTACAAATATGGCTGTCATTGGAACCGGCTCATTGAGCGGGTTCCAACGACAGCCATATTTGTAAGATTTTATTGGTAAATATTGTTCATTTATTTATTTCATCATTTATTTATTATTTATTGTTTAAAAAATTATCAAACTTAGTTTTAAAAATTAAAAAGTGTGTTGCGTAAAAGGTTAACATGTGTTATCAGTATACAACAGTGGTTCAACCTTGGTGGCGTCATGGGATCCTGGGACACTCATAGTAGGTATGGATTCTCGCAACCATTTTCACAAGAATCCAAATGGATTCTCACAAATTTAGACGAAATATAAGCCCTGTCTAGGGAAGTCAGATTACTTATAGGGAGGCCGAGGGAGTCATAACATACACAGGACAGGGCAAGGAATGGAGAGAAAAAAGAATAAACCAGGATAGGCAGAAGCGGGGAAGAAAAAATAGTTGTTGGGTTGTTTGTGGTGATTCTACGAAGTAACCTGTGATTTAGAAAAAATCCGAATCAGAAAACTACTTCAGTTTAATTGAACGCCCCTTGCAGCACTACCTGCCACTCTTATAAGCCCAAATTTAGGAATTCTCCAAGTCCGAGTGGTCGGGTTGTTTGTGGTAATTACTCCGCTTGAATCGCACACACGCTCCGAATAAGCCCCCCACCCCCCACCCCATCCTATTAACGGGTTTGGGGTAACATAGCAACCACGTGCCAGCATAGAAACCAAGATGGCGGCCTCCATACCAAATGGACGACGGAAACACGTCCACACTAATAACATGCACTGCGCATTGACGCGTGCGTATCACTATGGGAATGACGTCACAAGATGGTCGCTCACGCCGGCTGCCATGACACCCCCAACATGACGTAATTAAGCCATGTGACTATGACATCACTTCCGAGGTCCGACAGAAAGGGGTAAAAAAGGGTCGTCTGGGTAGGGTAATACTATTATAGGGAGACTATTTAGAAAAGGAAGTGAATGATTCAGTTTAGGAGCGCTGTACATCCTTTTTTATATCAAGACGGGTTACATTGTTACATTGTTTTTATATAAGTTTTGCTATCTCGCTTTGTGAAATTTTTCGTCAGAAAGAGGGTGCACGGAATCACATGTATAACACCTCTCAGCAGCGTAATCATTCATTATCCTAGACTTGCCCAACGGCAACCGTTTTTAACGAAAGGGCGATGATACAGAAATGCCATCGAAATGCCCTCTTTATGGACTACCATTAATCGCTCAAGGAAACTGCGTTCTTTTGTTCGAAAAATTTAACCAATGGGCCCCCTTGGTGCAAACATCTTTTGCCGAATGAGTTACGACGAATACACACTAAAAACTAAAGTGTTAAAACTGACACTTTCAAGGTGTTGAACCCATTGTAACTCTTAAGGTTTGATTTTAACACTCAAAGTGCAATGCTTTAAGCACGTAGACATTACAATCGTCAGACATCTGAAACTTGAATGGATGGCACTTCCCATGAGTCAAGCATTGGTGGTTCTTCCAGAATCGTCCATAATTTGATTTGCGCTTGGTGGGTACATAATTAAAAGGACACAACGCAGATGACGCGGATCAGGCTCGAGAGTTCGAGCCTGATCCGCGTCATCTGCGTTGTTTCCTTTTAAGTGTCGCGACATGACACTTGTCAAGTGGTATTATTGTAACACCTGTCAAGTTCTGGGATATCTACACTTGAACAAAGTGCAAGTTCAGCACTTAGTAAGTGTTAAATACAGCACTTCAAGTGTAGTTTTTAACACTTTAGTTTTTAGCGTGTATGACAAAAATGCCATCGAAATGTCCTCTTTGTGGACTTTCATAAATCGCTTAAATGTAAATAAACGGCGTTCTTTCAGTGTAATCATTTTTACCGAATGAGCTGCGAAAATTATATAAAAACGCCATCGGAATGCCCTCTACGTGGACTGCCATTGATGGCCAGATGCAAGGCAAGGAAACAGAGTTCTTTCAGTTTGAAAAATCAGAATTTTCTCCGAGTCCAGGGACCCTTCGATGCATTTCCCGGTAACTTTTTTTTTTAACTCAGCCCGCCCTGATTTTGGGGCTTTCAAAATTTATTAATGATAAATTTTGTTTTCCTTTGGGGCGGGAGGTGGGGGGGGGGGGGTGGTCATCCAAAAAATTCCAGACAGAAGGAGGGGATGGGTGGGTGGTTTGGGGGCTGTAAAAAATGCGTAAATGATCAAAAATGCATTTTGTTTCCTCCACATAAAATCACTAAGTTCTGTGCTTGTTTAACCCTTCATTATTAATTATATGGCCAACTTGGACATTTAAAACATATAAACTATCATATTAGGGATGTAGGTAAGTCCAAATCCAAATAAATGCCATGTTGGTACCAGCAACTAATGCTGTCCACATGGTTATAGAGAAGTTGTGGGAAAATTTGCATCAGGCAAATTGAATAACATGGCAAATATTTTTAAATATCAACTTGAAACTACTTGAAATTGTGATTTAACCCTTTACCCAACGAATTGGCCGCATCCGCCCGTGTAATATGCAAATTCAGCAGTTGAAAAAATATTACTTTTCAAAAAATTTCAACAAAACCATATCATGTGACCCCTCGTTGGAACGAGCTCGTCGAGCTCGTTCCAACGAGGGTTTCACATGATATGGTTTTGTTGAAATTTTTTGAAAAATGTAAAAAAAATGATATTTAAAATAATAAATTTTGATATCGTCTGCGTTGGGTAAAGGGTTAATCAGTCTGATTTAGTTTGCTATGGTGTTTGATGGATGTATAGGCATGGACTTGCTTCCTAATCTTATCAGAACATTGCATGTTAATTGAAGTAGAAAATAGGCCAGAATAATTTCAGAAAGTTAATATAAACAAAAATCATTAGGCGGCCCATATACTATCAATATTATTGACAATAATAATATTGAGTAAATAATATTGACAATATATTTTTTGCCACAAACTACTCAATAGTTTCTTCAATATTTTCGGTCATTTCTTCGTCTGCCACCGCGCTGTAAACATGGATCCAGTTGAGGTTTAGGCGTGGTACTGGCTCTGAGTAAAGAAAAACAAAATAAAAAGAAATGGTGGACTAAACGATGGTTTTAGAAAGACACACATTTGGTCATGGTGCCCTTATGGAGGAACTCCGGATTAATCAACCTGATGATTTCAGAAACTTTCTTCGAATGGATGAAGATTCATTTAAAGAGCTGCTACGGTTGGTTACACCTTTAATAGAGAAAAAAGACACAAAGATGCGCGATGCAATACCACCGATGGAACGATTATCAGCCACATTGCGTTTTTTTGGCTACTGGAAATACATTTGAAGACCAGAAATTCCTTAATATTGCGTAATATTATTGACGGAACCCACACACTATCAATATTATTGACGGTCGTAAAATATTGAAGAAAATATTTCAGAAATCTCAGATATTCGTCAAAAATATTGATCAATCTTCAATATCTCCCACACACTGGTAATAATATTGTCAATACCGTTTATTGACAAGATTATTGTCAATAATATTGATAGTGTATGGGCCGCTTTATACCACCTGATGCCACCGGTGTAAAACAATGAAACAAAAACTAACCCCCACCCCCACCCAAAGGCTTAGTTGACATAAAATGAACATTGTTTATTTAGGCCAACCGAATAAAGATGACCACAGTAAACTATGCAGTATGAATCAATAACCTTCGTCAACCCAGCAAGATTTGTAAACATTTAGACTGTGAGTGTGACTTCCCTCATGGCACAAATGCACACCACAGAAATAGGGAAGGTGAATTTTTGCTATCCCTTTTAGCACCAAATGGTGAATGAGGAGTGTTATGTATTTAGTAGAATCGGGTAGAATTACTAAATTATGTTGTACAGACTAGGGCATCGGGGAATGTATTATCTCAGACTTAATAAGTGTCTAATTCAGAGTTATTTGATTTTGTTACCATTTCCATTCAAACTCATTAGAATTATCTCCCTTGCAGTCTCAGAGGTTCATTAAAATTCTGGAATAGTCAGGGGAGTAGTCTTGAATGTTAAGAAATGGAACGATACTCGGTAAGACAGGGCTATGTCTGCATTTTATGATTTTTTCTAAGATTTTATGGGGGTGGGCCTCAAAAGACAAAAATAATTTTAAAAAATGCAGGTGTGGATGAGTGGGTGTCTGAAGGGTGGAAACTTTTTTCATTTGAACAGAGCCCCCCCCCCCCCCCCCCCCCCCCCCCTTTTTGGGGGGATTGATTTTAATTTACTCTCCTCAGGCGGATTGGTCTGAAATGTAACAGTTTTTTGATGGCCACAAAAGAAAGCTAAATTCGTTTTAGATTTCTTGTGCCCGCAGTCTCATAGTTATTGCCCTTGATTGTGAATAAAAAAAAACACCTTGTTATTTTTGGTTTGGTTTCTTCATTGAGTGTCACTAAGGTGGGGTTACACTCACACGAAACATTTTTTTTTCCAGTCTCGACATTTTCATGAGGATAGGAGTCGAAGATACGAATTTTCTCTTACTGGAAATCATGTCCTTTCTTTAACCCTTTACCTAACAAGGAAAGCAGACGACACTTGCAAACAAATTTTTTGAATAACTAATTTTTTTCATTTTTTTTTTTTTTTTTTTGTATCAAAGACATAAGTTATGACCCCTCATTGGAACGAGCTCATTCCAACGAGGGGTCATAATCTGTGTTTTGAGACAAAAAATGAAAAAAGATTAGTTATTCAAGACTTTTTTTGCAAGTGTTTGCTTTTCATATTAGGTAAAGGGTTAACGCCATAAACAAACTCTGCTTGAGGTCCCCAGTTGGAAATATCATAACCTATGTTTTTGAGAAAAAAAAAATAATGAAAATTAATTGGCGATTTTTGAGAATAGCGCTGGCCGGTTTAGGCCCTTAATTTGGGTAAAGGGTTAAAAAAATCGGTTTGATACTTGAACGTATATCACTCACACAGTCGGCCATACACATGGAGGGGGGTCTGTAGTACCCCATTCGCGCTGTTGAGGGCTGAACATGACCAATTAACGATACTGGCACGGGTCGTGTTAAGTCCCGTAATAATTGAATAAAAAAAAGTGCGTCACAATTACCACATTAATGAGTCATTATAAAATTTAGTCATAAAATAGTGTCCTTTGACCCAGAGAAGTCTATTATGCAATAGAACTTGAAAAGTCGGCATGCAAAATTAAAAGCAATGTAAAATTTCAGTACTTCTTACATTCTTTGTAACAGTAAAGACTCGACCTATTACGCTATAGACACTTTGATATTTCAGACAATGAACAAGAGGAAAGTAGCAATAAAAGTGTGAACATTATTAGTGTCCAACCGATTACCAAAAATGGTCGCTGACCGATTACCGGTTATTTGAGCCCACAATCGGCCGATTCTGATGCCGATTCCGATTGTAATACCGTGCACTACAAGACAAGTCGAGGCTCGAAAGAACTACGTTAAACTGAACATTTTTCAAAGTGTTAAACTTCGTTGACTGGGGTCCCAGTAAAATTACCAGTCGCGCACACTTGGGCGGTAAACGTGGCTCTCAGAGACAATTTTATCGCCCAAGTGCGCGCGACTGGTAATTTTACTGCGACCTGAGTCAATGGAGTGCATCCTTCACTTTTCCGGTATGAACTGGCGATTGCTGCAAGTGTTTATTTCTCACCACAGTGTTAGTAGCCTCTTATAATGTATCTACAATAGTTTCGCCACTTTATATTTGCTTGTCATTTCCATTCAAACTCATTAGAATTATCTCCCTTGCAGTCTCAGAGGTTCATTAAAATTCTGGAATAGTCAGGGGAGTAGTCTTAAATGTTAAGAAATGGAACGATACTCGGTAAGACAGGGCTATGTCTGCATTTTATGATTTTTTCTAAGATTTTATGGGAGTGGGCCTCGAAAGACAAAAATAATTTTAAAAAATGCAGGTGTGGATGAGTGGGTGTCTGAAGGGTGGAAACTTTTTTCATTTGAACAGAGCCCCCCCCCCCCCCTTTTTTTGGGGGGGGATTGATTTAAATTTACTCTCCTCAGGCGGATTGGTCTGAAATGTAACAGTTTTTTGATGGCCACAAAAGAAAGCTAAATTCGTTTTAGATTTCTTGTGCCCGCAGTCTCATAGTTATTGCCCTTGATTGTGAATAAAAAAAAACACCTTGTTATTTTGGGTTTGGTTTCTTCATTGAGTGTCACTAAGGTGGGGTTACACTCACACGAAACATTTTTTTTTTCCAGTCTCGACATTTTCATGAGGATAGGAGTCGAAGATACGAATTTTCTCTTACTGGAAATCCTGTCCTTTCTTTAACCCTTTACCTAACAAGGAAAGCAGACGACACTTGCAAACAAATTTTTTGAATAACTAATTTTTTTCATTTTTTTTTTTTTTTTTTGTATCAAAGACATAAGTTATGACCCCTCATTGGAACGAGCTCATTCCAACGAGGGGTCATAATCTGTGTTTTGAGACAAAAAAATGAAAAAAGATTAGTTATTCAAGACTTTTTTTGCAAGTGTTTGCTTTTCATATTAGGTAAAGGGTTAACGCCATAAACAAACTCTGCTTGAGGTCCCCAATTGGAAATATCATAACCTATGTTTTTGAGAAAAAAAAAAATAATGAAAATTAATTGGCGATTTTTGAGAATAGCGCTGGCCGTTTTAGGTCCTTAATTTGGGTAAAGGGTTAAAAAAATCGGTTTGATACTTGAACGTATATCACTCACACAGTCGACCATACAAATGGAGGGAGGTCTGTAGTACCCCATTCGAGCTGTTGAGGGCTGAAAATGACCAATTAACGATACTGGTACGGGTCGTGTTAAGTCACGTAGTAAATGAATAAAAAAAAGTGCGTCACAATTACCACATTAATGAGTCATTATAAAATTTAGTCATAAAATAGTGTCCTTTGACCCAGGAAAGTCTATTATGCAATAGAACTTGAAAAGTCGGCATGCAAAATTAAAAGCAATGTAAAATGTCAGTACTTGTTACCTTATCATACATTCTTTGTAACAGTAAAGACTCGACCTGTTACCCGATAGACACTTTGATATTTCAGACAATGAACAAGAGGAAAGTAGCAATAAAAGTGTGAACATCATTAGTGTCCAACCGATTACCAAAAATGGTCGCTGACCGATTACCGGTTATTTGAGCCCACAATCGGCCGATTCTGATGCCGATTCCGATTGTAATACCGTGCACTACAAGACAAGTAGAGGCTCGAAAGAACTACGTTAAACTGAACATTTTTCAAAGTGTTAAACTTCGTTGACTGGGGTCCCAGTAAAATTACCAGTCGCGCTCACTTGGGCGGTAAACGTGGCTCTCAGAGTCTGAGTCAATGGAGTGCATCCTTCACTTTTCCGGTATGAACTGGCGATTATTGCAAGTGTGCTCAGTTGTAAGCTTTACATTCGTTTAAGACGTATATCCCGTAAAGGGGCTTCTAGAGAGATTAGGAATACACATTGTGGTTGTTTCTCACCTTTATTGAATGGTATCATCGACATCATTTTACATTAACAATTGGACAATTGCAGAAGATAATAAAATGCGATTCAGAAAAATCACAAATTGCTTGGCAACAATCGGTTGAACCGATGTTCCAGGAGCCGTTGCCGTTGTCATCCGATTGCCCATAATCGGCCGATTATGGTGGCCGGTTCCGATCATCGGTTGAACACTAAACATCATCATATTTATGTGTCAAGGCACTCAAGAGGAGAGAGAATTTGGAATTATTTGAATTTGTGACGAACTGTAAACACGATACATCTTATCTGTTACAGGGCGGACTACGTTCAGGGCAAAAATTTCGTCGAGAATCCGAGAATCAATTCGCACAAAGATTGGCGCAATAAAACCGGCGAGAATCCATGTAGATTCTCGCTGCACCTCTGCTAGGATTCGCGTGAAAAAAAATTGAGTCAATTTAACCCTTAAACTAACACAGCAAAAAAAAAATTAACCAATAGAATGCTAACATGACCTGAAATATCCTGACACTTTGTCAATAAAACCTTACAAATATGGCTGTCATTGGAACCGGCTCATTGAGCCGGTTCCAACGACAGCCATATTTGTAAGATTTTATCGGTAAATATTGTTCATTTAATTATTTTATCATTTATTTATTATTTATTGTTTAAAAATTATCAAATTTAGTTTTAAAAATTAAAAATGTGTGTTGGGTAAAAGGTTAACATGTGTTATCAGTATATAACAGTGGTTCAATCATGGTGGCGTCGTGGGATCCTGGGACACTCATAGTAGGTATGGATTCTCACAACCATTTTCAGGAGAATCCAAATGGATTCTCACTATTTTAGACGAACTATAAGCCCTGACGTTAGACTACTTAACTCAGGTTTGAAGAAAGGTCAAATGTCAACTAAAAATTATCAAATTCAACAAAACTGAACAATCTTATAATCAATAAAAAAAGTTCCATACCCTTAAATTGGTGAACTACTTTGTCAAGTTAAGGAGAATTTAAAACTCAAATTTTGATGTCACGCCTTTTTTGTGGCATCATATTTGAAGTCTTTTCCAATAAGTTTACAAACTCCAGCCGTGATTCTTTCGATCCGAAAAAAAGTCGTCAATTAGAACACGTTTTCCTTGGCATTCTGAAAATGAATATTCAAATATGATTTCCGAAAAAACTCAAAAGTTCGTATTTGACTGACAGATATAAAATTACTTTTTAAGTTTTCTTCCCAAACCGGCTCCCACATTTCCCTGTTTATTTGGAAATGCAAACTAGATGGCGAAATAGGTAGAGGCTCGGGAATAACAGTCGTGATTTCGTGATGGTTGTACCAGCAAACATCTGAACATTTCTAAGTCCAAGTGAAACAGTTTGCATTTTTACGTCCAACCCTTTTCATGCACTTCACCAACAATTTACCTTGCTATGAAATATCTTGCACAAAACCTGGGTACAAACCATCATTGTAACAAACAAAAACGCATTTATTAACATAATCGACAGGTTTCTGTATAAGCATTGAACAGGGCATCACTTACAGAAACAGAATACTGATTCCCAACTTCCTCTCCATCCCCAGGTGGCTCAGTTTGAGCATCGCATTCTCTCAGATCATCCCCCAACGCATCATTCTCACATCTTTTTAAAATTTCTGACAAAACATTCTTCACATTTTGCTCATTTACGGTTAGGTTAACATTATCATTTTCCTTCATGATTGTGATTTGGGTAACATTTCCATTATCTGCACCATGCTCAACACTCTTGCTTATTACACTATCCGTCTCTGCCTGATCCTCTGAACTGAGGAAACCGGTGTTCTTACTGATGACTTTTTTCGGATCGAAAGAATCACGGCTGGAATCTGTCAAGTTATGGCGAAAAGATTTCAAGTATGGTGCCACACAAAAAACCGTGACACCAAAATGTGAGTTTTAAATTCTCCTCAACGTTACAAAATAAGGACGCCCTGGATATTTATATTGTTTTCCTTGTTTGCTGTTTCTCCATAATGATTACTTAACCCTTTACCCAACGTAACGGCCAAAACCGGCCAGCGCTATTCACAAAAATCGTCAATTAATTTTCATTATTTTTTGTCTCAAAAACATAGGTTATGACCCCTCTTTGGAACGAGCTCGTCGAGCTCGTTCTAATGAGGGGTCATAACCTATGTTTTTGAGACAAAAAATGAAAAAAATATTTATTCAAGAATTTCGTTTGCAAGTGTCGTCTGCTTTTCATGTTAGGTAAAGGGTTAACAATCTCGAACAGAAATTAGATGGTTTTGAAATCGCAAAACGAATTTCTAGAAGTCATTCAACGAAGCATGACCAACGTCTAGAGGGCGCCCAACGCAGTTTTGACAGCCAAGTCAGACCTGTACTGTGATGGCTGTGTTCTTCGCACAAGTTGAAAGAGGTATTTTATCCTTTTTTACGTTATTTGCCTTGTAACTTCACAAGCTTTGCGTTGATCGAAAACAAAACTTAGCAAGGCTTCAGAACTAGCACTGCCGCGTCCACATGCGAGATTTGGTCTCCAAAAGCTCCATGTGTTACCAGGTCTTAAGGAACGTCTAGGTTGGGACTCTAATAGAGCCTTCTAAGGGTGACTCCTTTGTTTTACAGCAAGGGTAGAAAGTTTGTGTTTGTGGCAAACAGTTTCTATTCTGAAATGGCAGCCACCGCTGAACAATTGGGAAGTCAACGAACACACTGGAACTCATGGATTCAGTTTCTTCCGTCGTTTATTAAGTAAAGTTCAAGTAAACTCTCAGAGCTTAAAATGCAACGACATCGTTTAATATTACACCACTCTAGTCGGACATCAGCTTCTATATCAGTATACCAGGACTTCTTGGGTTCCAATAGTTTCAACACAAAAATCTAACATCGACGCAACTTAACTATTTAACCCCCTTCACTCTGATGTCAAAATACCAAAATTCCAGGAAGCTGTTTTTCCCATAATGCATCTAGAAATTTAACCAATTCAATCTCGTTTGACAGAGCTCAAAGAGCTCTGTCAAACGAGATTGAATTGGTTAAATTTCTAGTTGCATTATGGGAATTTTTTCTGCCTGATATTTAGATATTTTGACATCAGTGTGCGGGGGGTTAACGAAGTTTTATCGGAGCGGCTTTTTCACTCAAAGTGCATGCCAACGCTCCGTTCCTTTCTGCCCGTTGGAAAATCAGAATGCGACTAATTTTTACCCGGCCGACCAGTGGATTATATCTTCCCCTCGCCAGCAATACGAAGACTGCG
Organism: Pictodentalium vernedei; assembly: GCA_031216915.1. Classification (NCBI taxonomy): domain Eukaryota; kingdom Metazoa; phylum Mollusca; class Scaphopoda; order Dentaliida; family Dentaliidae; genus Pictodentalium; species Pictodentalium vernedei. The sequence goes on along the minus strand of CM062290.1, from coordinate 435,168,037 downwards.
TGACTTAGATAAGAACAGAACAATGTTGAATTTTCAGAAGCCAGCGGTGGGTCTATCATCTCAATTCAAAGTGTAATCAACCGCCCCATTGTCTCCAGCAGTTGACGGTTGTAAACTATTCAGATGTTAGGCTATCTCCAATATTGGGGAGAACACATGACATTCCGATGAACAGTTTCATAGACACCCGTCTATGAAACTGTCCGGTTTTAATAACTTCTCATTAATTACAATATAAGTTTAAATTTTAGCCTCCAAATCGCCAGACAATCGTCTACTACCCTGTCCTGTTTCATATATTCCCCATCAATTATAATACTTGTTTAACCCTTTACCTAACATGAAAAGCAGACGACACTTGCAAAAAAAATTATTGAATAACTAATTTTTTTCATTTTTTGTCTCAAAAACATAGGTTATGACCCCTCGTTGGAACGAGCTCGACGAGCTCGTTCCAACGAGGGGTCATAACCTATGTTTTTGAGACAAAAAATGAAAAAATACTGAAAATTAATTGGCAATTTTTGAGAATAGCGCTGGCCGGTTTTGACCGTTTCCTTGGGTAAAGGGTTAAACTGCATTATACGATGTTTAATTCTCAAATTAATTCTCTCGTTTTGTATTTATTCATTCTGACTAACAATTGTCTTAGTAGAGTTTATTTTTCCGGGCTATTAACCCTCTCGTAGGCTGCATTTCGCTACACATGATCATAAAAAGGCTTGACATAAACTGAAAACGGTATTTTATCCTTGTTGACATTATTTGCATTGTAGCTTCAAATGTTTTGCCTTGATCGGAAACAGTCGTTACAACCTTCATAACTATCACAGCCGCATCGACATGCGAAGTTTAGTCTCTATAAGTATTATGGCTATAGCTGTAGGCATGATACAAGCAGTATACATATGGTATTTAACACGCCCTCCCAACTTCTTTGGCCAGGTATGATTACCAACTCAAACTTACTGCGTAATGCACGTCACTTCCGGGGAGATGCTCTCTCATATATATCGTGGCAATAGATATCGAACCATATTTGCTTCCTCGTCAAACAATGTTTAACCCTTTACCTAACATGAAAAGAAGACGACACTTGCAAACAAAATTAGTGAATAACTCATTTTTTTAATTTTTTGTCTCACACACATAGGTTATGACCCATCGTTGAAACGAGCTCGTTCCAACGAGGGGTTATAATCTGTTTTTGAGACAGAAAATAATGAAAATTAATTGGCGATTTTGGGGAATAACGCTGGCCGGTTTGGACCGTTACGTTGTGTAAAGGGTTAACATCTAAAACGGCAGACTCAAACACGTTTTGCCAGAAATCACTTTTTCAGTTTATGCTAACCACTGTATTGGTGCTAAAAGGTGAGCTTTTTGAAAAGTACAGCAGGCCATCCCACTTATCACCATTCGCCCATTGGGCGTCGAGGAGATGACACCAGATGGAGCTCTTCCCATCGGTGTTGCCGAAAACACTGTTAGGCGTCGAGGTTGCCTTCGGCAGCACTTAGAACATCGAGTACGCGATGGCAAAATCAAACCAACAGTGGCTTTCAGAGGAAGAATGCATCATAGGCTTCGGGGAAGTGTAGAACCTTTATCGAGATGAACCCAGCCAGAACTGGCCAGCACCCGAAAGACTCAAATCGTTTACTGGAAGTAAGACAAGGTCAAGAAACAAGAGAACGAGATGACTCTACACCAGACAACGAGATCCTTGCCGACTGAGGGAGTATTTGGAGAAGATAAAGGAGGAGGTTGGAACACCTACATCCACTCCATACCTTTTACGCCATAATCGTCCATGCCCAGCTCGATTCCTTCCTCGCGCGAGGTTGAACCGGACGTAAAAGGCGATTCTGTGGACATGCTCAATTCCAGCTTGGTTCTTTCCTTTAAGGAAGTAGAGTCGAAATAGAGCGGCATGTCCCCGGGGATTAAGCGGGAGATGGATGGTAGTGTGTTTGGACGGTCTCTAGGCGTTTCGTAGAAAAAAAAGAACCCCCGCTTCATTAATTTGCAGTCGAAATGAAGCAATATCGTATTTAACCACCATGACAATCAATTGTGAGTAATTATTACACGCATTAGACATTTCCTTGCAATGGAAGGACCAGCTGTTTTGTTGTTTAAACAGGGAGAAAAATGGACGGGATAGTTCAATAGCCTTTGCCTATGTAGTCAAAGACCGTATTTTAATTTTTTGGTTTGGTAGTCCTTTCGTCTGAAAGACCGTATTTTATTTTGTCGGTTTGGTACGTCCTTTCAAAAGGACGTACCAAACCCAAAAATTAAAATACGGTCTTTCAGGCAATGTTTGGACTTTTGCCTATGCAAATTAAAATTAATTATCACAAACAGTGATTGCTATTATAACTTAGTACCGGTACTCGATTGTATCACTTCAGGTGGGGGCGCGGTGGCGTCGCGGTAACCGGTTCTCGTCAGATCGCCGAAGTTAAGCAACGTTGAGCGCGGTTAGTAGGTGGATGGGTGACCATTTCAGCGACTGATTCGTGCTCCCGCGTTGTGTCCTTGGGCAAGGCACTTAATTCCGATTGCCTACATGGGAGCACGATGACGCTCTGTACTAAGGTGTACTGCACGTCGATGGTGCGCATGTCTTTAACCAATCTAACACTGTCTGTGCCGCGGTGCAGAGTTCAGAGTTACGATGTTGGAGAGCTGACAGCTGCGCTCGTCGTTGCTCGGTGGTTCTTTCTTCCCCAATCCGTAAAACTGTCACCGACATGACATGACCCTGTCTGTTAATGTGTCATTAAACCCTAATAAATAAATAAATAAATAAATCACTTCAGGTGTAACTTTTTTCCTTTCAATAACTAAATCGCTATCAGCGAAAGTGTTTTGTAGAACAGAAAGTAAATTGTTCTGGTGCTGGGAAACGTATTTATCTCGTGAATAAATTGTTTTGGTGCTGGGAAACGTATTTATCTCGTGAATTGTCATCATCCGATTTATTACGCCAATGCAGAGATATTTTGGTCACAGATTATTTTTAAAAAATCTTTATTTTTTTTTAAATTTCAACACATTACCCGATAAAGAGAAATACCAAGTATTATTACCACTTTACCGGGCGTTCCCTAGTGGCTTAATGTTTTCACGGGCGATCAAAAGCCGTAATGCTCAGTAGATCACGTGACAGCGGGCGCTAATGGATTTCGATATCATTAGCGCCCGGTGGCCCAGTAGGACGTTGACAGATGGAAGGAGAAATTAAATCCAACATATTTCACATCAGAAACAACCCTGTTTGCCAGATTGGCGGGTACATAATTTATTTACTCCTCCCTACAATCACTAAAAGATCACAGATAGTGGCAATAATAGTAATAACATGATTTTTAAGGGCGTTATGATTCATTAGCGTCCCTCCAGAAATGATTCTGTCTCGACTACGTCTCGGGCTGCTAATAGGACCTCTGGCTGTTAATCATTTCTGTTGGGCCGCTAATGAACCATAACGCCCTTAAAATCATATTATTGTTATATTATCACCAGCTAAGCGGGCGTTCCTTATGCCATTATCGCTAATTTCCTGGGAATTAATACGCGATAAATGCTCAGGTCATCACGTGACGTGCTGGGCCGCTAATGGGTTTTCCTTCTCGTTAGCGCCCGCGGCCCGACACGCCACGTGACCGAATTACCTCCCATTCCCAATCTTCTGTTTCTGCTTTGTAAGTTCGGATGCTATGCGAGGTAAACAAATCTCACAGCAGTTACTTGAGGTGATTACACCAAATATAACCTATTTACTGAAACATAAGGGGCCAAATAGTGATATAATGTGAGTATATTTATGTATCATTCTGTTTTTGAAGCTGTCAAACCCCGATCCTGGATTTTTAACATCGGTTATTTCGTACTTGTTTTCAAAAAACTTCCAAAAATAAACTCCGACAATTCATGAATATTCAATTACTTTGGCTTGTTTTGATCACATGGTATATTGTTTGCAAACAGACGACACGCGTTCATTGTCTGTCAAAATGTCACAATCAAGCGAATTCGATGACTTTCAATTGAATATGTTAGAGAATAGTTCTGTGCCAGATAGCACTTCTCGTGCAACACTGTATGGTCGGTGGAGATTTGAAGAGTGGCTTGAAAAACGAAACAAAATTTGTGACTTTGCAACCATTTTACCTGAGGAGCTCAATGAACTAAGAAAATATTATGCTGAAATTAAATGTAAAAAACCTGGTTCATCACTCACCCCGAGTACATTGGCATCACTTCGGGATGCAATCCATCGGTACATTACTGCTGCTCCCATCAGTAGGGCAATTAATATTTTAAAGGACAAGGAGTTCACTTCTGCGAATAAAATGTTTCAAGCTAGATGTAAGTTGTATTTCAAGGGTCACAACCCGAAACCGAAGCATAAATCCAGCATCGGAAGAACAGGATTTGAAAACACTAGCAAAATATTTTGAGAAATGTGAATCATCCCCTGATGTTTTAGTTGAATGTGTGTGGTTCTACTTGTGCTATTCATTTGGAAGGCGTTTGCGTGAAGGATGGGCAAATATGACTACTGATACATTCGTACTTAATAAGGACTCCAATGGAGTAGAAATTGTGGAACCGGCACAAACTGAGGCCACAAAGAATCACCAGGGTGGGCATAAACAATCAGAAATAAATTATAACAATCAGAGGATGTATGGAGATGGTGTGAGAATTTTTAAATTGTATCTCAGTAAACTTCATCCAAGGGGGTAATTTATGGACATCTACTTTAGTTATCAAGTTTTTGTTACATTGTAATAAATTCCGTAGTTTCTCCCCAGTGCGAGTTTCTTTTTTTCTGTGTGTGTGTCCCTTTCCATAGAAACAACATTACTTCCCAACGTTTTGTCTACCAAAAGAGACCTACGTAATGTTCTTTCTACGAAATGACTTGTCCACGAAAGGTCTTCTACGAATGTTTTTTTTTTCTTCGAAACGTTTGGCTACCGTTTGGATCTTTGACTCCCTGGACAGAAGACTCCAAATTAGTTGGAGGTAAGATTGACACCACAAGGGACAGTAACGCGCAGTTTGGTTTTCTACCCTAGTTTATATCCAGGGACTAGGCAATGTTTGAAGTCTTTAGACAAGGTGTAATAATATGCTGGTCCGATAACAACGGCAGGCCTGGCATTCTGAAAAATGCAGGAGGGCAAAAAATCGCTCTCCTCAATCAGCTTAGGAGAGCAATTAGCTTTGCACAGCTTTTTAAGTATCCAGTTGAACGAACTCATTGAAACTGAAACCAACAGACTACATCAGTGATTTTATTAACTTTACTAAGGTAAAGCGAAATCTCTTAGACATCTAGATGTCTCACTCAACAACCGAACACACACTTGACAAGACCTGGGTGTGTACCCAGACCTGTTGTCCAAGAAAGTCATACGCCTACCACTACCACCTTCAACCCCCCAAGGGGTTGAAGGTGGTAGTGGTAGGCGTATGACTTTCTTGGAAGTCATACAAGGCGTATGACTTTCTTGGACAACAGGTCTGCTTGAATCTACAGTTACATCCTGGTGCAAGTGCTTCAAGTGACAGGATAGTAGCAATGGTAATATATTATAGTGTCAATATTCCTTGAATAATTACCCCTCAAACTGTGATGTCAGTTGTTGAACTTGAAACTGACAGAATAAAAAATATTGCTGTGACCCATTTTGCTTCAAATGATTGCAACTGTGTTTGGGTATGGTTGCAGCCATTACCTTTTACCACTAAACCACTTTCAAAATGAAATTACGTGATGTTATGTGACTTCGAAGTTAAATTACATTTTTGCTTTACAACAAAAATTTAAAGTGAGCATAATACATGTAATCTCAATCATCCCAGACCAAAATATTTAGGAGGGCAATTTTTCGCTCTTCTTAATTCTTTCAGGAGGGCAGTAAGGAGAGCTAAAAAATCGCTCTCCTGAAATTGCCAAGCCTGCAACGGTGCACTCTCATTAGGCATTTGCTACTTGTAACCTCTATTTAACCTACTTGTAACATTGATGTAAACACGTTGAGCAGAATACATGCGACCATAATAATGAATCGTCTCTAACATCATTTACAAACTGATTGTCCATGAGTCACTATTTATCTACCAGTTATCATGGGATACAACCCCAGACTATTACATGGTGCAATTGGTATTACCGATGATGTTGCTATTTATAGTAAAACTGAAGAAGAGCATGATAAAATATTAAATAACTTGATGGAAGTTGCAGCTCGACACGGACTTGTATTTAATTCAAGTAAATGCCAAATTAAAATGAACAGCATCTCTTTCTTTGGAATGATTTTTACAGATCAGGGTGTACATCCAGATCCTACAAAAGTAGAGGACCTACAAAATATGCCTAATCCTACCAATAAGAAATAACTTCAAGATTTTTTTAGGATTCATTACAAATCTCTCACCATTCATTGAAAATTTGTCAAACAGAACTGCAATACTTCGAGATCTTCTAAAAGAAGACGTACCATTCATGTGGGAAGCTCACCACCAAAAATGCTTTGAACACTTGAAACGATCTCTGACAAACATGTCAACACTTCAATATTTCGACACTCAACTTACGCCAGTACTGCAGGTTGACGCGAGCACTCGTGGCCTTGGTGCGACAATACTACAAGACGAAAAACCTATTGCTTATGCCTCGAAATCCTTATCAAAAACAGAATAACATTACGCTTGCATTGAAAGAGAACTTCTTGCCGTTACTTTTGGTATTCAGAGATTTCATACCTATTTATTTGGCAGGAAATTCAAAGTGTACACTGACCATAAACCATTAGTCGTGATAATACAAAAACCACTTACCAGTGCTTCACCACGTTACAACGTATTCTACTCACACTTCAGGGTTATGATTTTACCATAGAATACTTACCAGGTAAACAAATTACTTTAGCCGATACTTTATCACGCTTACCAATTGCGGAGAGCAAGACTATTGATTGTAAGAGTAGACCTTGTACATTTTAGTTCTGACTGCCTGAATGCAGTGGCGGCGCCAGAGTTACAAAAGTGAGAGGGTACAGTTGGGGTTTGTGCAGCGTCGAGCTGGTGTGGGTTTCGGGGGGGGGGGGGGGGGGGGCTCTCCTTGAGTTGAGAATTTTTTTAACTGTTTTGCAACAAAATCATGCGAATATGAATATCATTGGAACCGGCTGAACAAGCCGGTTCCAATGATATTCATATTTGCATGATTTCATTGAGTTATACCTTTGAGAATTTTTCCAAAATATTAAATTGTATTTATTTTTTAAAATTGCTGTAGGCTGAATTCCAAACGGATGCCTTGCACGCTCTCGATTCTAGCATTCGTCGAATACTCTTAAGCACTATGTTTCAGTCCGTTTAAACGCGGCATGCCTTGTTGCAATTCGGACCCTCGACTCTTGTTTGTTGTTTGCAGCTAGCGTGTGTGTGGGGGACGGAGGTGGGGGGGGGGGGGGCAAATATTTCAAAACTTCTCTGATTTACCGACCATTACACCGCAACGTTCAATACAACAAAAGTTATAATGATAGTATTGTTTTACTACGCTTGGCGAAAAAAGTGGAGGGGTAACTACCCCCACATATCCCTCCATGGCGCCGCCACTACCCGAATGAACTCAAAATGTTGACCAAAAATGATCATGTGCTCAGTGCATTGAGTGACACAATTGTCAATGGATGGCCTGAAAACATTAAAGGTGTTTCATCGGACTTGAGACAGTACTGGGCATATCGAGATGAATTATCGATCGAAGATGGGTTAATTTTAAAAGGCAGAAAAATAGTGATCCCCAAACCAAAGCAGAGTAAAATTCTTGAGCAATTACACTATGAACACCAGGGAGTTGAGAAAACTAAATTACGAGCTAAAGATTGTGTTTATTGGAATAATATAAACAAAGACATTGAAAATTTAATTAGACAATGGACAATTTGTCAGGAACATCAACCAGAACAACAGTCTGAAAGTCTAATGCCTCATGAAATCCCAAATAGTCCTGGGAACTGACTTGTTCCAAGTTCAACAACAGTGAATACTCAGTAGTTGCTGATTACTTTAGCAAATTTCCTATTGTGAGAAAACTCCCAATTCACTACACTAGTTCAGCAGTTATCCATGAGTTGAAACAAATATTTTCTGAAAATGGTATTCCGAGTCGAATAGTGAGCGACATTGCTCCCCAATATTCTTCAGAAATGTTTAGACAATTTGCTCGTGACTGGTGTTTTGATCATGTGACGTCGTCGCCACGTTATTTGCAGTCAAATGGATTTATTGAACGGCAAATTAGAACTGCTAAATCAGTACTCAAGAAATCTGAAGATGCCAAATCTGACCCAGATCTCGCTTTACTGTGTCTTCGCACAACTCAAATAAACAACCAGCTTCCTAGTCCAGCTAAAATACTCACAGGTAGAAAATTCCGTGCTAATCTACAAATCAAGAAAAACAAGTTGAGTAACCATGATGACATTTGTGAACAACTACGACTACGACAAAATCTACAAAAGAGATATTTCGACAAGACAACACATGACTTATCGCCTTTAATACCTGGTCAAAATGTTAGAGTTAGAGACCATGATTCTCAACGCTCGAGAGCAGCTACTGTGGTTGAAAGAAGTAGCGAACCTAGATCATACATTGTGCGTACAGAAAATGGACAAACCCTTCGTCGTAATCGTGTTCAGATTCGTGACAGTCACACTGATAAACATGTATCCTGGTTAAACCCTGATCCTCCTAATCGTGATAATCAAAACTTGCATGACACCATTAGTCCAACCCCCAGTACTGCATCTGGTGAAACATCCATGTATAGAACTAGATCAGGTAGAACAGTTCGTCAACCTAGTAGGTTTGGTTTCGATGACACTTAGTAATTGATTACTTCAGTATTTTATTTTCAAGACTCCTAAGAATATAAACTGTTTGAACACTATCAGGCCTAAGTAGGGCTTACCATTTTATTTTTGACTTTTTTTATATAAGAGGGTGGATGTAATAATATGCTGGCCCGATAACAACGGTGCACTCTCATCAGACGTGTGCTACTTGTAACCTCTTTTTAACCTACTTGTAAGATTGATGTAAACACGTTGAGCAGAATACGTGCGACCATAATAATGAATCGTCTCCAACATCATTTACAAACTGATTGTCCATGAGTCACTATTTATCTACCAGTTATCATGGGATACAACCCCAGACTATTACACAAGGTGAATGAAAAGTAATGATAACATATTTACAGAGTCCTTCCTGAACAAAATTTGGGAGCATGTGTAGTTATATAGGCACGCTCGGTAACTCTATCGCTCTCTGTTGTACTCAGATTTCAATGGGTGATTACCGGAGCTCTGTATCAGATACGCTAGATTTCTAATGAGCTAGCGGCCTACTCATACCTATCCTAATATATGTGTCTTTCTATTAGACACTTCTTTGTGCCGGCACACCAAACCAGGGGTGGCGCCAGGGGTATCTTGACAGGGGGGCTGACCTCTCCGACAGGGGGGGGGGGGGGGGGGGGGGCTATAATATTTGACCTCCCAAACGAAGGAAAATGAGTGAAAATTGGTAAATTGGAGAACCAAAATAGAAGCAAATTGAGTATGTTTGTTGATTATTTAACGTAAACATATTATAATAAAGTCGGGAAATATTTCATCTATAAAGCCAGTTTGACGAACGACATTAAGGAATTTCGTGAGAATCACTATTCTCTATCAAAGTTCCAGTGCTGCGCGGGTTCGAGTCAGTGGCGGATACAGGAATTCTCAAAGGGTGGGGGGGGGGGGGGGCGAATCGTGCAGATGCCGAAGGCATCTGCCGCGAGTGCCGAAGGCACAAGCTTTTGTAGGAGGTTCGGGGAGGGGGGGGGGGGGTTGCCCCAGAAATTTTTTGGAAATGAGCGACCAAATGGGGCATTCTGGTGGCTTCTGGGGTGGAAATCCTCTTGAATTTTTAAACGGCTAATTAACACTTTTTAAACAGCATGTTTCAGAATTTCAAATTCTGTCATACGTTCAAGACAGAATTAGAAAATTTGAAATATGCACTTCAGATCCGTTTACCATAATATTGTATTTTGGACACACTGTTTACAGTCATAACCGAGTTAACCTCAGGAGAACATTGCGATCTGCCAGCGTTTGAAAGTTTTCAGCAGTCAGCCCTCTAGGCTTAGGTACCCCATGACTATGCCAATTAAGATCCTGACCCATAATTGGCATAGCCCTTACAAAAAAGTACCATGGTAAACCATGGTAAATCCCAAAATACCATGGTAATACCATGGTATTACCAGGGTATTTTGGGATTTACCATGGTTTACCATGGTACTTTTTTATAAGGGAGCGATGGGGTACCTGAGGCTAGGGGCAGATAACACCTCAAAGTTATGCTGTGTCGGTGACGCTATAAATGAAGGCGACCAGTAGATATATTTTGCATAATTTCAACGGTATATTTGTTTTCCATAGCGAATGGTGATGGAGGAAATAAATGTCGTTGTATGTTTTTACTTCAATTCATGTACTGTCCCCAAATGAAAATCCTGGCTACGCCCTACATGCGAGACAAACACAAGCTAAAGGAGGGGGGGGACAGCCCCCCCCCCCGCCCCCCTCTGTATCCGCCATTGGTTCGAGTCCACCCTGCGACACTGAAATATTGACAGAGAATAGTGATTCTCGCGTCAGTTCTGCGTTTTTTCGCCTTCGAATGATCAAAAAACTGGGCTAATTTGGTTTGCTGCCCGCTACCTTCTGTAAAAATCATTGTAGGGGCACATCGATCTGCTTCGTGAAGTTCTTTATGTTTTGATTTAGTGTGCCTAACTGCATAATCGTTTTGAAATATATCGCTGCAAATAGAACACCGCACATTATAGCGGGACGCCATTGTTGTTTAGATTTCGATAGATTCCAAACTTTTACCCTGACGATAACCGATGATTAGGTATGGAAGTAATGGAACGCCAGTTGGATAACAACTGTCATAATGCCTTACAAAGAAGAACTATATACCTCGTTCTTGATCGACACAAGACGAGATCTCTACATTCGATTGTCGGAAATTTCTCGTGAAGTCGGGTTTACGAGACTCTCCGACGGACTGACTAAAAATCTCCGACGGGAAGTGGGGGTAGGGGCTGGACCTCTCCGACGGGGGAGGGGGGGGCTGTAGACCCCCCCCCCCCCTCTGGCGTCACCACTGCACCAAACTCCAATATTTCTATGGCAGCCTATTTTCTAATCAGATATCTATTAAGTAACTTCTTTCTCGCTGACAGAGAGTACATACAATCATCATGAAGGATCTTGCGAATAATCGCGATAAAATGAAATGTTTTTTGTGAGCCGAAGGCGCACAGAGACATTGTGGAGACAAGCCCCTTTCAATCCTCTATGGCTGTCTAGTTATATTTTATACCATGATTACCTATTCTACTTTATATAAGAAGCCTAGGACATAAATTTTAGCTTTATCCCTAACCGTGGTGAACACATCAGCAATGGGATTTCAGTAGTTAAAATTTACACCTACAGTGGAACTACATCCAAGTCGACCTTTGGTGACCTCGCCATGAATGTAAACTTGTCTAAAATTATCACTCGTCGCCTCGGGAAGTATGAAATGAAACCAGTAATTATTTATTACGTTTTTTAAATACGCTTACCTCAAAAGATACCAAAAATTAACAAACACACGTTGTCTCATGTTAATAAAGCATCCATAACTCGAAATAGTATGTTATTAAAAATGAAAAAGGCCCCCGCAATTTGCGAGTTTCGTTTTGGATTTCGTTTCGTTTCGGCGATAAAATTGCCAGAGGAAGTACCGCCCACCGGTGCTCATGTAAACAAAAACAGATTCGCACGTGTGAATATTGATTTATTTAAAATTTAATCTGACGATCATGATATAAATAAAATATACCCAAAGCAGCTTGGTGTACCAAATGTTCACCACTCGTGAACCAAGCCACTATGTGGATATTCTATATTTTTCCTATATCATGACTGGCCGAGGTAAAGGAGCAAAGAGGGACGGAGCAGGGTTAGCGGCGACTGTGTTTCTTTCTGTGCTTTTTTTTGGCGGAGGTGGCAGAAAAGGTAAGACAACTTTGTTTAGTGTTGTAGACGAAGTGTGGTAGCAGGACGAAACGGCCCATGGACGAAACGGCCCAGACTGAATTAGGTCAGAACGACCCAGATTTTGAGACGGAACCGCCCAGATTTCGAGACAGAACGGCCCACATTTTTGGACAGAACGGCTCTTATTAAAAACAAAAAACTTTATTTTTTATTTCTTATGCACACATTATTTTTTACAGATATGCTGGGTCGACTGGACGACGAGCTGCTCTTGATAATGGGGGCATAAAAAATTATTTTTTAATAAATGATTTTTTTTTAATAAGGGCCGTTCAGTCCAAAAACGTGGGCCGTTCTGTCTCGAAATCTGGTCCGTTCAGTCTCAAAAACTGGGTCGTCCAGACCAAAATCATTCTGGACGGTTTCGTCCATCATTCTGGAGAGTTAGAGGACTGAGACAGCTGGTACGGCCTGGTCCTCGCGGCTGCCGAAGGTGTGACGTTTTCTACATGTGGTGTTGTACGTCTCTAGTGGTTGCTGAGTGCCTGTGTGGAATCCTTGGTTGCTGTCTTTGAATCAAGAGTTTAACAATGTGTTGTATTTTGTGTAGTATGTACTCTTAGTGGCTTTCGTCCCTGAATTTCTCTTTCCAGGTATACAGCACCCAATCGTTTAGCCATAAATGCTCTGCCATCTGACCAGAATGAGTAATTTACAGTATGATGAGAGCCAGTTACTACTAAGACGCTGAGTGTGGTGGTGAGGGAGGGGGTGGGGGCGAGGAATTTTTACACTATCTGACGAAAGAGAAACATAAGAATTAAAAGCAAACTTTCAACATGCTGGACACCAGGTTGCACCTTGTACTGAAACGTTGCTCCTACTTCTCTTGAATTTTTGAAGTGGTGAAAATCTATTCCTCGGTGAAATATAATAGTAATACTGCAGCATATTCTCAGTTTCACTCAAACAAGCAAAGAAAGTTCATCATCTGATGTCTAATACAGCAGCTTTCAGCGGCAATCCAATAAACAATGAAAGTGTCATTGACACTGTAGCTTAACTTGTCTGTGTGTTGTGTTTGATGAAAAGGATAATGTTCAATGTTTATGAAAGGATTATGAAATAAGACAAGAATTGTTATAATTGGGAATATGTTAATTTCTGTTCCCTGTATGCCATGTTTTTAATAAAAATAACATGAGGCGTAGACTGTACTAAAGAGACGAAGGGTGGGTTAATGTGGACCCCACAGTTAATGTATGTGGCCCTCACAGTTAGCGTATGTCAACAAAAGTCACCATGTTACAGAGTAATTATTCCAAAACGCGTCATCCTATCAAGTTACAATGAAATCCCTTCATAAATATGACCTGCAGACTGTGCTAAAGGTTTTCGGGCATCAAGCCTGTGTAGCCATCACAACTGACCAATTGAAACTAAAAGGGGACGTCAACATCTGGACATTATTATACTGAGTCATTCTACCAAGTTAAATGAATCCCTTCACAAATACGACCTGTAGTCTGTACTAAAGTTTTTTCGGGTTTTGGGCTCGGGGGCCATCATGGTTGAATGATCGCGACCAAAAGGGGACGTTCTCATCTGGGCATTATCTGGGGTGATCCTAGGAAGTTACAATGAAATCCCTTCATAAATATGACCTGTGGTCTATGCTAAAGGTTTTCGGGCTTCGGCCCCTGTAGCCGTCACAGTTGATCAATCACGACCAAAAGGGGATGTCATCATCTAGGCGTTATATGGAGTCAACCTAACAAGTTACAATGAATACGACCTATAGACTATGCTAAAGGTTTTCTGGTTTTGGGCTTGGGCAGCCATCACGGCTGAATGAGCAAAAGGGGACGTTCTCATCTAGACATTATTTGGAATCATCCTACCAAGTTACAATGAAATCCCTTCATAAATAGGACCTGTAGACTGTGCTAAAGGTTTTTGGGCCCCTGTAGCCATCACAGTTGACCAATCGCGTCCAAAAGGAGACGTTTTCATCTAGACATTATATGAAGTCAACCTACAAAGTTACAATGGAATCCCTCCATAAATATGACCTGTAGACTGTGCTAAAGGTTTTTGGGTTTTGGGCTTGGGCAGTCGTTACGGTTGACAGTTTGCGACCAAATGGGGAAGTTCTCATCTAGACATCATACGGAGTCATCCTACCAAGTTACAATGAAATCCCTCCATATTAAATTGGACCTGCAGACTGTGCTAAAAGTTTTTGGGTTTCGGGCTTGGGCAGCCATCATGGTTGACAGATCATGACTAAAAGGGGACGTTCGCACCTAGACATTATACAGAGGCATCCTACCAAATTACAATGAAATCCCTTCATAAATACGACCTGTAGACTGTGCTAATGGTTTTCGGGTTTTGGGCTCGGGCAGCCATACCGCTTGACCGATCGTGACCAAAAGGGGACGTTATCATCTAGACATGACCCTAAACCTGCATATGAAATGTTGTCATGATCAGACAAGAACTACCGGGTGTAGCCTGTGCTAAAGGAAAATGTGAACAGACTCGCAGACTAACATACTTCCGCATGCGTGATGAAATAGTTTTTCTTGACTTTGTCAAGCTTTTTAAAAACTGGAGGTAGTCACCAGGGGTGGCCAATCCCTTCAAAAGATCACCCCGATAATGTAACCGTAGTAATATTTTACATTAAGTTAACACAGCCACTGTTGGTATTATTTACTCAAATAATACAGATAGGATTACCCGTATTTGATGACATGTCAAGTTTGATTTCAATCAGGACCGATAAAATTTCAACTCCAAGGTCATTGTGACCTTCACCTTTGGCACAATGAACTGAAAATATGTAGGGCTCTTCCTCTCATGCTCAACCCACATGCCAATTTGGGTTTTGATCGGGAATGCATACTTTTAATAATTATGAGAGCCAAACCCAGCTCCGACCAATAAAATGACTTTGACCTTCGGCATAACGACCTAAAAATACATGGGCTTCTTCCTCTCATTATGCCCAATCCACATGCCTAGTTTGGTTTCAATCAGGCACACAACATTTTAATTAGAGAGGGGAAACCAACTCTGCCCGATAAAACATTAAATTCCAGGTCACTGTGGCCTTTACCTTTGACACAATAACCCAAAACTAAATAGGGTTCTTCCTTTCAACATGCTCAACACATAAGCCAAGTTTAGTATCAATCAGGCAAGCAAAATTTCAATTAGAGAAGCCAACTCTGGTAAATGTTCCAAGTTCAAGGTTACTGTGACCTTCACCTTTGCAACAATTACCTCAAAATAAATAGGGTTTTTCCTCTCATCATGCCTAACCCACATGCCATGTTTGGTCTCAGTTGGCCAAACAGAACTTTAATTGCAGAGTTAAAACCAACACAGGTTCTTCCTCTCATCATGCCAAACCCACATGCCAAGTCGGCTAGGTGGAATTTTAGTTAGAGAGTGGGAACCAACTCAGTCAACAAATGGATAGATGGATGGACAGAACCATGGCTGTAATCCCCCCCCCCCCTTCCGAAATTTTTTCAGGGAGATAAAAATTCCAAAGCCAGTTGGTAATTCAATCAATTATTTGTTGTTTGACTAAGTGAGCTATGTCAAATGAGATATAGAGTACGTGGAGAGTGTATTATCACTAAATCACCCGCAGAGTGGAGATTCCACCCAAGCAATATTGCAGATTTGTTGCAAAGCATAACCAGTACAAACAAAGTTTCAGCCAATGGACCTCTGGGTTAAACCCAGAGGTCCATTGACTGAAACATTGCTTGTGTTTTTTGTCGATATGTACAAAATTTTAAAGTTATTGCTTGGGTGATAACTCCACTCTGCGGGTGATTTAGTTACAATCCACTCTCCACGTACTGTAATTGGTTACATTTGGAATAGATGGACAAAATGGCATAATTGGCAAGAATTCTATCATACTGTTGGCAGACATGTTAAGCTGATGTATTGTAAACTAGTGAGATTTCTGGGCAAAAATAGTGAGATTTTAATTTTTAAATGGCTTCAAGAGTAAAATTTATTGATTTTAATACAGTAAAACCTGTCTTGAGAGACCATCTGTCTTGATGTCTTGAGAGACCATCTGTCTTAAGAGACCATCTGTCTTGAGTCTTGAGAGACCATCTGTCTTGAGAGACCACCTGTCTTGAGAGACCATCTGTCTTGAGAGACCATCTGTCTTGATGTCTTGAGAGACCATCTGTCTTGAGAGACCATCTGCATCTGTCTTGAGAAACCATCTGTCTTGAGAGACCATCTGTCTTGATGTCTTGAGAGACCATTTGAGAGACCATCTGTCTTGAGAGACCATCTGTCTTGAGAGACCACATCTGCCAGGAACCGATTGGTTTTACTCAATAATGGACCTGCTATGGGAGACCACCTGTCTTGAGAGACCACAGAAGAAGAAGAAATGATTTCGCGCGCCGAAGGCGCGCAGGGACGATATGGGGGCAAGCCCCTTTCGACCCTCGGTGACTGTAGAAGATTGGTATTGCATGTCTAGGCGTGTCAAAGGAGGAAAAGGAAGGAGGAGGTTTAGCTGCGTTTGTTCCTTTTTCGGTGTTTTTTCTTTGGAGGTGGTTGTGATGTTGATATTGCTTGGATTTCTTGGGCCACTGTGGTGTGCATCTCTTTAGGACAGTATTTGTAGCTCTCTTCTAGTAATGCTTTAGATCTTTTGAGGAGTTCTTCTGTCGACAAATTGGCCGCATCTTCCAGGTCCAGGTGTTCCGGTAGTAAAGGAAGAGGGGAGTGAGGGGTGGGAGGCAGTGAAAAAGCAGCTTCCAGTTCCTCCTCAGTCTCCGCTGGATGTTCCTCATCCAACTGAACCGGCTCAGGAGCCGGCAGTTGATTGGGTGTACCAGTGGGACTAGGAGGGGAACTGGCGACTGCCTCCACCCCCTCACTCAACTCTTTCTTCCTATTCCGGAAAGCCTCCAAGCGCCGGGCATCCCTGCGCTTGGTCGATGGACTCTTCTTCTTTCTCTTGTTGCTCTTTTCAGGGCCTCCGTGCCCCTTCGGGTGAGGACCAGTGGCAGAGGAGATCCTCTCTCCAAAGGTATTACCTCTCCCCAAAGGGGTTGGTGTTGAGTTCTTTTCAATTTCGAACTCCAGATTCAGGTGGACGCTCAAGCCTTTTTCCTGGATAGTCCAGGGAATAGGGCATGAGACGCCCAGAGCTGAAATGGCTTTCACAAGTCTGTCTGGTAATTCCATGATTGGCTAGGTGTTCACGCTCTGAAGTCAGGTGTGTGAATCCACGCACGGCGAGAGACCACTGTGACCTGGTACCAACTTGTATTTTTATGCCATAATGGACCTGTCCTGAGAGACCGCCCCTTTGAAGACTGAAACCATGACAAAAACTTTTTACCTCTTCTGGAATTGGAAAATCCATTGTGGTTATACTGACATAATTAAAAATATTAAAAGCTCTTAATTGGGTTTCAAGTGCTATTCAGTTACATAACTCATTAAAGATTGAGATGTTTTTATAAGACCTCTGTGAAAAGATTAGGATTATTACTGAATAAGCAATTTCATACATACCTGAAATGTGACAGATGGGGTTATAAAAATAAATTTGTGTTGAAAATCTTCAATGAAGATTTTCAACACTAAATTATTTTTATAATTTTTATAACAGTCCATTTCAAGTTGTTACAAAAACTTCATAAAAAAGAACAACTACAAAGTAATTACAAAAATCCATTCTTCTCCATTTCTGAATTTTGTGGTTGGTTATTCACGGACTTGAGAAAACCTGAAACCTGTTATGAGAGCACCTGTCTTGAGAGACCACTTTTGTATGGCCCAAAGGGCGGTCTCTCAAGACAGGTTCTACTGTAGTGAGATTCTGTAAAAAAATCCCTATTTTAGGCTCATTTAACAAAAAATCATTCTGGAAAAGAGTGAGTCTCCCTCCAAAATAGTGAGACTTGACATGTCTGACTGTTGGTATACTTAACTCTTTACCTAACATGAAAAGCAGACGACACTTGCAAAAAAAATTCTTGAATAATTAATTTTTTTCATTTTTTGTCTCAAAAACATAGGTTATGACCCCTCGTTGGAACGAGCTAGACGAGCTCGTTCCAACGAGGGGTCATAACCTATGTTTTTGTGACAAAAAATGAAAATATTTTGAAAATTAATTGGCGATTTTTGAGAATAGCGCTGGCCGGTTTTGGCCGTTACATTGGGTAAAGGGTTAATGCAAGATCAAGCAAATTTGACACATAAAAAACACTGAATAAAATGTAATTATTTTATTTTAATGAACAAATAAATTATTAACAGTCAATGATCACAGCCAACCAATTCAAATATAACTTCACTCAAAAACATTTACTGTTGAATAATATAAAAATAAACATCATGTTAACTGGGTAATACATAGCAAAGAGTGAATAAACCAGGCACATAGCCTGGAATTTTTGCTGAAAAGGAGCGCTATGTGGCGATCAACAATCACCAGAGAAAATTTTGAAAAATTAGTATCAAATGGAGCTCTGTGGTGGTACATGTAGCATCTGGGAATATATTATATGAAATTTAGGATATTAACCCTTTACCCAATGTAATGGCCAAAACCGGCCAGTGCTATTCACAAAAATCACCAATTAATTTTCATTTTTTTGTCTCAAAAACATAGGTTATGACCCCTCTTTGGAATGAGCTCGCCGAGATCGTTTCAATGAAGAGTCATAACCCATGTTTTTGAGACAAAACATGAAAAAAATAGTTATTCAAGAATTTTGTTTGCAAGTGTCATCTATTTTTCATGTTAGGTGAAGGGTTAAATATAAGCACTTTTGTACTTGTGTTTGAGAAAAATTACATACAAAATAGATTGACAACTAGAGGTACTGAAAGTGACCCCTCCCCCCCCCCCCCTTACGCGGACACAACCATATGATGTAGCAATTGAAATGTATAAGTTAGATTATCTCCCCTTGGAAATGTCGGAACGGAATTATATTGCTTCATGCGCATCTTCATATGGAGTTCTTCCATTGTGTAAAGTTTCATGAAAATTTTTCAAACGGTTTAGGAGGAGTTGCGCTTATAAGGATGGACAGACGGACAGATGGACGGACAGGGTGATTCCTATATACCCCCCAAACTTTGTTTGCAGGGGGTATAATGATAGGCATCTTTTATTTTCCAGATATGTATTACAGTGGCACCCACTTAATTGGATATCTCTTAACTAAATAACACTATTAATTGAATATAATTTCCCAACACAAAACCATTTACCATACCTCCAGTTCAAATTTGACCTGTTAATTGAATATAGGTTATAGAGTAAACTCCTGTTAACTGAATAAAAAATCTTATAACCTGTCAGGAAATTACTCTTTCTCTCCCCCGTTTTTCTTTGTTTATAGACCGATTGGGCCTCAGTTCATCCAATACAGGCATTCAATCTATTATATCTTGTTTGACAGAGCTCATGGAGCTCTGTCAAACAAGATATAATAGAATAAATGCTACATGTAAGTTTATGTCTACAATACAGTAAAGTGACACAATCCCTGTTAATTGAATACTCCTGTTAATTCGATAATTTTTATTGGC
Organism: Pictodentalium vernedei; assembly: GCA_031216915.1. NCBI lineage: Eukaryota > Metazoa > Mollusca > Scaphopoda > Dentaliida > Dentaliidae > Pictodentalium > Pictodentalium vernedei. Next base: position 435,148,274 of record CM062290.1, on the reverse strand, counting down.
AAAGTGGTTATTCAAATAACAGGGTTCCACTGTATACCTATATATGTAATTCCACTAATATGTGATTCTTGTAAAAATTAAACAGTGAATTTATTTATTTATTTATTGGAGTTTAACAACAATTTTGACAGCCAGGATCACCTCATGTAGGAACCTTGACCATGCAACTAGTATCTGTAGCCACTGCAATATAAAAAAGTTTCAAAGAAGTGTGTAGGCATTTCACAGAAACTACAGTCAAATGAAAACATTTATGTTTTAAAACAGTTTACCGTGATACAGTCGCACCCTATGTGGCTAAGCAACAGAGAATATGATGTATCCAGACAAGTGAGGTCGCCCCATTTTATCAAAATTTTCAAAGCGGAAATGGGAGATTTTCCTTGAAGTGGAAATCCAATTTTGTGGGGAGGTGCATTCACTCCAATCGCACCTCCCCTGGCTATGTGTGTGTAAAACATCACCCTGAAAACACTCATCTTTTCACCCAAAACATCAGCCTTTTTCAACTGTCTTGACGCTAGAAGCAACCATCAGCGATGTACTGAGAAGATCTGGATAGGGTACAAGGTGCAGTTACTATACTTTATCTCAAGTTAGGAGAGTTGAACTTAGATGCAGAGGCAGTGGAGCCGGGGGGGGGGGGGGGGGGGGGGCACAAAGGGCACGTGCCCCTCCACTTTTTTCCACAGATATGTTTTGCAGTTTCACAATGAGTTAAAATGGGCACATGTAAACGTGTCAGTATACAGGCATTCCTGTAACATTATTTACAAATCCAAACAATATTTAGCCAAAGAATCACACTTTCGGTTGCTTCGATCCCTTTCTTGTACTTCAACTATCTTCCAACCCAGCCTTTGGGTTGGAAGATGGTTGAAGCAGAAGAATTATTATTTATTTATTGGTGTTTAAGGTCACATACTTATGCACAATGGCTAATCGTGACAGTTTTATGGGTGGAGGAAGCTGGAGTACCCGGAGAGAACCACCGAGCATCGATGAGCAACTGTCGGATCCTCAACATTCTAACTCTGTTCAAGCTTCGCTCAAGCAGGGTTACAGCGGTTGAAGACATGTGCACCATCGCCATGCAGTACGCCTTAGTACACAGCGTAATCGTGCCCCCATGTAGGCAACCGGGATAAAGTGCCTTGCCCAAGGACACAACGCAGGTTGTCCCAGATGTGGATCGAACTCGAGACCTCAAGCATAGAAGTCCAACAGTTTACCACTGAGACACCGCTCTCCCTTGAAGCAGAAGAAATGGACAGGACAGTGACCACACAGCGGCATATTCATTCAAATGAGAGACTATAGCGAGTCATGGAACATCTACCAATATATGATTATACCCTTTTTCTCACTGGGTCAAACCATGGTAGCAGTGTAAATTTGTGCCCCTCCACTTTTATCGAGCTTCTGTAGACCCTGTTTAGATGCAAAGGCATTCTCCTTCCACTTTTTCTTTTACCTAGCGTGATCGCCAAATATTACCAGTGCCATTCACAAAAATTGCCATTCAAATTTTTTCATTATTCTTTTTAACCCTTTACCCAATGCCGACGATTTCAAAATTCATTATTTTAAATATCATTTTTTTTAATTGTTTTAAAAAATTTCACCAAAACCATATCATGTGACCCCTCTTCGGAATGAGCTCGATGAGCTCATTCCAAAGAGGGGTCACATGATATGGTTCTGTTGAAATTTTTCGAAAAATAATATTTTTTCAGCAGCTGTATTTGCATATTACGTGGGCGGATGCGGGCGATTCGTTGGGTAAAGGGTTAAGCAGCATGGTGGCTCATTGGTTACTGCACTGGAATTCAAATCAGAAGGACGTAGGTTTAATTCTGACCCAAACCATCTGCACTGTGTCATAGGGCAAGGCACTTACTGGGGTTATCCCAATTGTTCACTCCCGTTACACCTCTCCTGGCTACTTGACTTTATCTCCCCCTTAATGATTAGCCATTGTGTAGAAATATGTGACCATAAACACCACTAACTGGTTGAGTACTAGAAGCCACTATGAGGGCTTTCAGAAAAATGAGGGTGCCAGAGCAAAAGACAACATTTGCCTTGTTCATGTTTCCAATGAAGTCAAACACAAATATACATATTTTGTTTGTATAAATTTGTTTGATTAAAATCATTGAAGAGTGCCTGTGGGCACTCTCCAATATTTGTAATAAAACAAATTTTGAAGATAAAATTCAGTCCACCAAAACCACTTTGTGTTAAGCTTTTGTTGTTAATGTCTTCAGTTATTTAAATGTTATGCAATTTTCTCAGAAATAGACACAAAATAGTGCCCTTAATAAAAACAATTATTTTAGTGATGAAATTTTACAGCCAATTTGTTTTTGGTCCGGTGGTTAATTAATGTTTTGTCAGTTGTCCGTGAAATAGTTGTGAATCGGAATTTGAATTTATTAATTTTCACCAAAAGTAATCTAGCCCTTAAATAAATAAATAAATAAATAAATAAATAAATAAAAATCTTTATTGTGACCTTGAGCAAGACACTTAATCCCAAATGACAAAGTAGGAGCAAAGTGTCCAATTTTAGAGGATTTCCTCCCCAAGCAGTGGTGACTGGGTCCTATTTAACCAGTAAAACAGAAGCTTGTTTACCACAGCAAACAAGCGCACCTTCAATTCCCGGGGTCTGCACAGGAGGATTCTTCAAGTTTGTGTCAGTTGTGAACATTTTAGTTGCATGATGTAGAGTCTATCAACAGAAGAGCTACTTCATTGGCCAGAAATATTCATTTATCTTACAAGAACGTATTTTGCCCAATAAAAATATCCAGACAAAATACAAATGTGTTTTGAGGGTAGCAACTTCATATGTGATCATTTGATTCAGAAATAGGATGTCTTTTACCTGCACTCAATTAGGGCTGTCACGATTTGTTAATTTAGGAATTGATTAATCATCACAAATAATTGATAATAATCGATTAATCGTACCTAGGTGACCCTCTCCCCTCTCTTTGAAGTCGTTAAAATGAAGTTCAAGTCAGTTGACCTACCTCAAGTAAACAATGAAGACGATCCTCTTTTAGGTATATTCAAAGCTTTGATGTTCTGAACTTTTGAACCGTCAGTGTAATAATCAAGACCAGACGGCAGTTGCGAACTTCGCGACAAAAATACTAATCGATTTCAGTGTGACCGATCGACAATCGATTAATCGTGACAGCCCTACACTCAATTGGCATCGAGTTATTACACATGTCGAGGCCACTGTTTTTGACAATAATTAAATGATAAATAAATCACCAGCTCGACAAAATAAATTAGACTAGATCATTTTTTGCCATGATAATACTTTTATATAGTCCTACCATATGTTAAACATGAAAAATAAAGCAAATAAGGCCTAAAAAATAAAAATCTGTTTCTCAGGCCCTCCCGCATTGTCCTTTTGGCTGCCGCATGCTCTCTTTTTATAACCAATTTAACTTAAAAAAAATTAAAATTAAATGGTTTATGTCTGATATTTTACCCAAGTTAAAAAAATTGATGAATTTGTCCCTTGAGTGCAAGAAGGCTTTGCAATGCTTTAGCATTGCAAAGCCTTCTTGCTCTCAAGGGGTGAAATACACCACCACCCATGCTATTCTGTAGATTATGAGGCCTAAAACTTGAACCAAGAACATGAATTTTTGATGGCAAAGAAGTAATTACTAAAATAAAAAACCGCTCGCCCGCATGCAATTTCACAAATAATGGCCTGAGAAACAGAAGATCTACTTTGTGTGGCCTAAACTCACAGCTGAAACTCAACTATACTACTCAAAGTTTGCTAAGCACCAAGTATATCCAACTTCCTGTTTTACGTTTTAGTTAAAATATTGTTATGAAAAGTGTATATATTTTTTATTTAATTATATCTTTAATGATTTAAGTACAGAAATTAAGATTTTATTTGTGTTTGACTTTATTTTTTAGCTTTTGAATACGATAACCATGGAAAATGGATATGATTGGTAGAAGAGGAAATTTTTCAATTTGCCAAAAAGTTGACAGAGTGAACTGGTATGGGTTCAATATTAAGTATGAGACCCATTACTGTTAATTACAGCTTTACAGTGCCTTCTCGTGTTCCCAATCAGGTTCCTGGTGGACCTTTGTGGGATACTGTTCCATTCTTGGACCAGCATGGCACCAAGCTCCTGGACACTTCTTGGCTGGACTGGACGGGCTGAAATTGCAAGCTGCAACTCATTCCAGACATGTTCGATTGGATTGAGGTCAGGAGGTCTTGCTGGCCAGTCCATACGTTCAATCCCCTCCCTCTGTCGGTACTCCCCGACAGCATGGGCAACATGAGGACTGGCATTATCATCCATCAGAATGAATCTATCACCCACTGCACCTGCATACAATCTGACGTGGACATCCAAGATCTCATCAATATACCGCTGTGTAGTCAATGTACCAAGTTTAAGGACACAGAGCTCTGTATGTCCATCCCTGCTGATGCCACCCCAGACCATGATTGACCCTCCACCATAGCAGTCATGCGCAGCAATGTTGGCTGCATGGAATCGCTCTCCTGGTCTTCTCCATACCCTAGAACGCCTATCTGTGTGGTCTAGGCAGTACCTTGACTCGTCTGTAAAAAGGACAGGATGCCAATCTTCTCGGGTCCATCCAACATGGTCCATGGCCCCTTCATATCGTGCCTTTAGGTGGTTCTGGGCCAGCGGAAT